>BLSH010131538.1:605848-624295 GCA_018402905.1 Glandirana rugosa | reverse complement strand
CAGGAAGCTGCATTTTCTCTGGGAAAAATCAGGCACACATTAGGATGTGAAAGGGGGGTAGGGCTATAAACAGATGCATAGCTTAGTATGCAAGTCACATTTGTACTCCAACTGCATCTGGTTTCCAGTACCAAATATGCTATGTTGGGTTCATTACAATCACATTTTCCAGCTTGTTAATTTGCAGTATATAATCATTGGTTATACATTTAGGCTGGGTTCACCGTATCCAATTCACATGACAGGCGAGTGCTTTCAGTGGAGCCGGGTCACACAGGTCTGGGACGGTCACAGTCTGGATTGCAGAAGGGTCCTGTGTGTTCAGGTGTGAATTCAGCCAAAAATTCAGACCTGAATCGCACCTGAACCGGTGAACAGGGACGCACCAGACCCTGCAGTCAAAATTCACTTTAAAACTGAACATGTTCTTTTGCTCTAGTAGATCAACCCCATTGTGTCAAAATAACATTTCTGCATTTTCTGCAGACTATGGCCAGTATTACATAGTTTCGTAGACAACTAAGTTGAAAGATGCTCTTATATCCATCAAATTTAACCTCTCTGAACTCCTACTGTTAGTGATGAGGAAGGCAAACAAAATCTTGAATGTCTGTAGCCACATTTTCTTTACAGGGGAAAAAGAAAAGCTCTCCTGATTTTAAAAGTGAGTTAGACCTGTTTCTGGAAAAAAATAATCAAGAATATAACCTAGTCCTTATTTTAAAATCTTACTCAAGCCAGAAATAACAAACTATTAAATCCAGATATACATTCAATAAAAAATGTTTACGCAGAACTAGCATATACTGCATAATTTACCTACTTGCCGACCAGCCGCCATCATTTTTCTGTGGCAGGTTGATACGTTCCCGTGAATCACCGTCATTGTAGGTTGATCACGGGAAACGGGGGTTTGTGGGCACGCGCGCATGCGGCACATCGCCAGAGCCGAAGCGTGTTGCCGGCAGCCGTGATGTCCACTGGCAACCTGCGATTGCTCCACAAAGAGCCAGAACGGTGATCTGTTAATGCAAACAAACAGATTCCCATTCTGGCAGGGAAGTAGAGAGAGATCTGCTGTTCCTAATGATTAGGAACAGCGTTCTCTCTCTCTGCTCCCAGTCAGTAGACTCCACCCACAGCTAAAAACACCTTCCTAGGGAACACTTAACCCCATGATCGCCCCATAGTGTTAACCCCTTCCCTGCCAATGACATTTATACTGTAATCAGTGGCTATTTTTAGCTCTGATCGCTGTATAAATGTCATTGGTCCCAAAAAAGTGTCAAGTGTCCGATCTGTCCGCCGCAATGCCGCTGTCCTGCTAAAAATCGCTGATCACCACCATTACTAGTAAAAAAAATAAATAAATAAAAATGCCATCAATCTATTCTCTATTTTGTAGACGATATAACTTTTGCGCAAACCAATCAATATACGCTTATTGCGATTTTTTGCCAAAAATATGTAGGAGAATACATATCTGCCTAAACTGAGGAAGAAATTAGTTTTTTTACATTTTTTTTGGATATGTATTAAAGAAAAAAGTAAAAAATATTGGTTTACTTTTCAAAATGGTCGCTCTTTTTTTGTTTACAGTGTAAAAAATAAAAACTGCGGTGAGCAAATACCACCAAAAGAAAGCTCTATTTGTGGGTACATTCAAATGTAGTCAAATCAGGGAGAGAGGGGTCTGAGTGTATACAGGGTGTGTAGAAATGTTTAAGCTGAAGGTAACGGAAGATTTCTGAGTCAGGGCTGTCATGGGTTTCGTGTAGGGTGTGAAATTACCTAAAGGAGTTGGGGGTTGTGAATTGGTAAGCTCGGATGAGGTTAGAAGAGTGCCATATATGGAAAGAGGATAGAGAGGACCAGGCCGGGTAGAAGGCGGGATTATGGAGGTGGAACATAGGGGGTTATGGTGGGACTGGAGTTTAAACTTAGTTCTGAGATTATCCCAGAGTTGTAAAGAATGATGGGTATTGGGGTTCCGCAGTGTCCTGCGGTCGCCAGGGTGAAGCCACAATAGGTTGGCCACCAAAGGGGGGTTGCAATCTACTGATTCAATTGCCACCCACAGAGGCACTTCTTGGGAGGTGTGGTATTTTGGTAATTGGGCCAATTGTGCTGCCTGGTAATATTCGGTGAAGTGTGGGAGCCCCAACCCGGGGAAATCCACAGGCTGATCGTTTTGCAGGGACGGCCTAGTTTGCGTAGAGACAGAGCGAGGAAGGTATCCGACTTATTTGCCTTGATGTAGAAGTTATGTCTAGATCTACGTAGGGTTTTTTTCTTCAGATTCAGTAAGAAAAAGATGGGGGTGGGGTTGTCTTGGAACGCAGAGTGAGTCTGATAAAAAGAGGCTTCCAATTGTCGATGGAGTGCCTGCCTTTCCTTCTTTTTTTTTTTATCATTAAATGTTTATTAGTTTTCCAAAAAGAACAAACGTTACAGTTTAGTCAGTCAAATATGATTAAAGAGTAGTTTGAAAACGTATCAAAAATATAAGCAAAAAGTGAAATCAAATAGCAAGGGTTACAGTCATGAACCAGTGAATAACAGTGAAGATAGTTGTAACTATGACTCACCTAAGAGAGTATATTTTAATTAGTTTTGTGTGATTACACCAGAAGTATTAATACCATGTTGTGGCCAAGATAGTGGTAGATAGACAACGTCTACCCAACCTGCACCACCTGCTGATTTATGTGGGGTTAGTGCTATTTGGGCCACCTAGCTTTTTTCCCCTGACATACATATTTTTTGAGAACTCTTGTTAAATTGTTTAGGAAGTGTCTAGGTATCGGAATAGGGAGAGCTCTAAATAAGTAAAGAATTTGTGGTAAGATCATCATCTTTATGGAGGCCATCCTCCCCACCCACGATAGGTCTTTATTCCCATATTGTTTAAGTTGAGTTTCTATTTTGTTTGTGAGGGGTTGGATGTTCCGGGGGAGTAGGTCCCCGGTCTGGTTTGTGAGAGTGATGCCCAGGTAGGGTATGCTCTGAGAGCTCCATTTAAATGGTAGGGATTTTTGTAGGTGTGAGCTGGTTTTGGTGTCCCCATATTTAGTATTAGTGATTTGGAGAAATTTACTTTGTAAAATGAGATTTCACTAAATTTCGTCAGTATGCAATGTGTCTTAGGTAGTGTTGAGCGAACCCGGACTGTAAAGTTCGGGTCCGTACCGAACTTTGGGGTGTCCGGGACTTTTCAAAAAATTCCGGGTTCGGGTCCGGGGTTCTGGTAATTTTACTAAAAGTTCTTAAAATTGCTGTAAAAAAGTCCTGGAAAGTCCTAGAGATCTGCAAAAGGAAGGAAATGGGGGTAAGGGTGGGAGAAGTACCCTACAAAGAAATGGGGACAGGGAAATAACTAAAAGCATTTTTAAAAAAATAATTTCATAAAAAAATCAAAAATGGAGGTTGAAGTGTACCATCTTCAAACTGTGTCTGAAAAGTATTAATTAACGGTAGAAGCCATATCACTGTTCTAAAATCATCTTCAAACTGTGTCAAAAAAGTATAAATAAGCCGGGAGAACCCATATCACTGTTCTGCAAACATCTGGAAACTGTGTGTAACACTTTAACTAAAACCGGGAGAACCCATATCACTGTTCTGCAAACATCTGGAAACTGTGTGTAACACTTTAACTAAAACCGGGACTAACCCATATCACTGTTCTGCAAACATCTTGAAACTGTGTAACACTTTAACTAAAACCGTGACAAACCCATAAACAGATCAATTCTCGAGTAGCTCTTATGCCTTGCTGAGAAAAAAGTGTAGTCTTTTTCCGATGCGTGTTGACATCTCCAGATGTCATAAAGATCTGCTAGGTGGAGAAGATGTTGCAGCCCTTCTTAGTGTCCATGTTTGGATACACTACTATGTTAAAGTCACCGCATAACAGGACATTCCCATATTTTATCGCTTCAATGCGTTTAAAAAGGGATTTCAAGTAGCGAGTCTGGTGGGTATTGGGAGCGTAAATGTTCACTAGCGTGTAGGGTTTTGAGTTTATGTCACACGTGAGAATGATAAATCTTCCCTCTGTGTCCAAGATAGAGTTCCTGAGTTGGAATGCCAATGTGTCCTTTATGGCCAGTAAGACTCCCTTACTCTTGTTCTCTTTGTTGCTTGCCATGAATACATGGGGGAAATTTTTGTGTGTGCATCTGGGGGTTGCCCCTGTTTGGAAATGTGTTTCTTGCACGCACAGGATGTCTGCCTTGTGTTTGGTCGCTTCCGACCACATGGAGAACCGTCTCGCGGGATGATTCAGGCCTCTAGCATTCAGTGACAAACATGTGATAGCCATAGTGTGGTTGGTGTGGGTATTGTATGTGGACCAATGTTGTACTAACTTTTGTTGGATGTCCATCTTGGGCTGAAATTGCTTTGTGCGACTTGCCGTTTAGGGATTCTTATTCGAAGATTGGGCCTTGGAGTCTTTCCCTCCGGTTGTTGTATGGTTTGCTGGATATAGGCGTTTCTTCTGGCTTTGGGTGAGGTCTTAGCTGATTCTGTTGAGTGAACAGTAGCAAAAAGTAAAAACAAATGAAGAGAAAGAACAACAGTATATGTAACCCTTGAAAAGAACGAGGTAAAAAGGGGATCTTTGTTGAGATCCGTGTGCAGGCTCATCTGCTCAACTTTTGTGCGGGGGATCATGATACACAATATATCCCATCTTGACCGGGGAATGGGTCCGATTTTGGAGAGATGTTGTTGTGATGGTCTGGAGGTGCCCTTGTTGCGTTTTTTGCCCGCGCGCTTTCTTGAGACCACCTGCCAGTCCGTCTCCAGGGGATTTGGGTTTCTGTCCCCGGTGGAGGACTGGGTTAGCTCTGGGAGGATGCCCCATTTTCGTAATGCTTCTATCCCTTCCTTCATAGTGGAGACAGAAATGGTAGAATCCTTGTGTGTTATGAGTAGTGTGGCGGGGTATTTCCACTTGTGGATGATTCTGTGGTCGCCAGGTTCCGGCGTCTCTGCAACGTATGTCTAGATAGGTCCGGTAGCAGTTGGAGACCCACATATGGTGTGGGCAGGCCCTCCGGTTTCCTAGCTAAGGACATGAGTTAGTCTTTGACATGAAAAAAGTGGACTCTCAGGAGGACATCTCTTGGTGTCTCCGCTGGCAGGAAAGAGGGTTTATGTACCCTGTGAATTCTGTCTATAGTGAGGTCGTGCGATGTCAGGCTGGGAGCAATTGTGGAAAAGAATGATAGTGCATATTGCTGCAGTTGCTGTGGCAGTATTGTTTCAGGAATTCCTCTAATTTTAATGTTGTTATGTCTGGACCTGTCTTATAAATTCGATATTTTGTCCTTTAACCACGCTAATTCCTCAGGGTGGCATTCATGTGCTTCCACAAGGGTGTTGTAGGAGTCTGCGTACTCCCCCATGGTGTTCTCTATAATGTCTACCCTGTCTCCCAGTTCTTGCACGTCTTTGCTGCATTGGTTAACAGTTGTGATCAAGTCCTTCATTAAAGAGTCTCTGAGAGTTATCATCATGTCTTTTAATGTGGTGTCCGACACTGGCTGCCCTGTTGTAGGGAACGCTGCTATGGGATCCTCCCTTTGGGGCCTATGTGCAGGCTGAGCCTACATCCATGCCCAATTCCTCCATGTGCCGTGTGGGTGAATCCCTGCGGGGCTTGGATTTTGCTGGGCTTTGTGTGGTGGGGCTGCTACTGCCAGATGGTGCCCCGTTCCTTGACCCCTTTGTTTTATTACCTGGTTGCCGCTGCCCTTCCTTTCCTGCCTGTTCTTTGAGTCTGCGTGTTGACTGCGGACCTCCACCTCCGCCATCTTGGGCCTGGTACCGCTGTACAGCCGGGTAGAACTCCTGCAGCTTCCTCAGCTGTGGTTGCTCGCCCTTCCACCTGGCCATTACCGCAGTGCTCATGGGTGCTTGCTAGGTGGATGCCTGGCTCTGTGTCGGCTGTGCGGCTCCTCCGTCCGTGCTTTCCCTGGCGGTTGATCGGAGCTCCGGACTTACGCGTCCATACAGGAGCTCGGTCAGCCATGCCCCCCTGCCTTTCCTTCCTGAGAAGTGAAGCTAGACTAATGCAGGCACCTCGGATGATGGGTTTGTGGGCTTCCCAAATTGTTAAAGGGCTGATTTCCTCCATGGCATTGTGGGATATGTAGTCTTCAATGGCATGGCCTTGGTTAGTCTGTGGGAGGGGTGAGACAGGAGGGTATCATTTAAAGAGGAAGTAAACCCTGATGGTTTTTACTTCCTCTTCATTGCTCTGCATTACCCTGCAATGTAAAAGCATAATAGGCTAGTATGTATCGCATTATGTGACACTTACCTGCATTGGAAGTCCGCGCTGTCCCTGCTCAAGGCTGCATCCATGTTCGCCCCTCTTCCTGGGCCGCGGACTCCGGCTCTGTAACTGGCTGGAGCCACGTGATGTCACTCCCACGTATGCGTGCGGGAGCCGCCAATCGTGGCATGATCTCAGTGAAGAAATGGCACGGAGGCCATTTCTTCAATGCGCATGTGCCCAATGATGTCGGCACATGGAAGTACACTGCATATCTCCTAGATCATGCAGGTTTAGGAGATATGCAGGGAACCTACAGGTAAGCCTTATTATAGGCTTACCTGTAGGTTAAAGTGGTTGTCATGGGTTGACAACTACTTTAAGCACTAGGTCTGGTGCCTTTGGTTGGAGATAAGGAGGTTAGTACAGCAAAAGATTTTGTGGCGATGTGAATAGTAGGTGAATTGTCTTCTGGTTGGATTGATTTCCCACCAGGAGCCAAGGAGAGAGTGTTTATGAAGTAGTTGTTGGAGTGACAGTTTGTTAGGGCTTGTGTAGGGAGGGAGGGGAGATTTATTGAGGAAGGGGTAGATTACTTGATTGGAGTCACCTCCAATAATTAGAGTGCAAAATTTATGTGCTTCTATTACTTGGAACAGGTGAGACATGAAAGAGGTGGGATTGCGGTTAGGAGCATAGTATGAGACAATTGTAATGTCTGTTTTCCAATAGTTGGCCAGTCAATAGTAGGCATCTACCTTCAGGGTCTTTGATATCTGCCTGGAGTGTGAAGGGAGATGATCGGTGAAAGGCTATCAGTACACCTCGGCATTTGGTACTCGCTGAGGCTGTGAAAATTTGGGGGTATGATGAGTGCAAAAATTTGGGGGTGTAGCGACTTGTGAAGTGGGTCTCTTGGAGACAAACCACATGAGCTCTATGGCAGGTGAACGTTCGGAAGGCCTTAACTGTTTTGTCTGGGAATTTAAACTCTGTACATTGCGGGTGAGTACATTTAAGGTAGCCATGAGGAATGGTGAGGAAGGAGCTTGTGTTTAGTACGACAAACGGGAGTGGTATTGTCCCCCCAGCAAGGGGAAGAAAAGAGATTAGGAAAGGCCAGAAAAGTGATGAGGGTTGAAAAGTAGAGGAGGGAGGGAAGAAAGGAAGATAGGTGGAAAAGAAGAGGAAGAGAAACAGAGTAACTCATTTGTTTTCCGTCTGCGTTGGTAAAAAGATACCGACCGAGAGGGGGTCATGTTGTCCACGGAAGGTCCAATACTGGGGATTACGTGGACAAGTGTGGGGCAGCAGTGACTACCAATGGGGGGACATGTTAGCCACTGAGGGAGTTTTGATTTGGAATGTGGAGTTAATGCAGCCAGTAATGTAGCCGTGGATTCAGCTTTAAACAGTGGAAATAGGTTGGAATACACACAAGTGAAGAGGGACGTCATAAAAACACTGAATTTAAAATTGTTATCTCAGATATGCTTCAAGGGTCAATGTGGGGGGTCTGAGTGATCATGGGAGGGAACTTAAAGCTCCTCCATAAGATTAGGCGATCCGAGCCAGATGGCCTTTGGAGACACGTGAGGAACCAGACCCCCCTAGGTTATTGCAAAAGAGTAACAATAGTATAACAAAAAAACATAAAATAGTGGTAATTAACAATGTTCATGAGCTCTCAAAGTAGGTTCTGCAAATAACCAAAGGGAAAAAGGAAGGGGAGAAGCCCATAGATGTCTGCTAAAAGATAGCAACTATATAACAAAAATTAAAGAACAATAATAATTAGCCATGTTCATGAGCTCTCGGAGCAGAATCAGCAAAATATTGAGGGAGGATAGAAGGAAGTGGAAGTGTTAAGTATATGCCTTGATATGGACCGGGAAGGGGTAGGGATGGGGAGGATGGGGGGATGGTGTGCTCCAAAGGATCATGAACCATTTAGTGGAAAACATACACTAAGGCATGGTGGAGGAAGAATGAAGGTAAGCCTGAGTAAGGCTTAATGTTGCTCATCTCAGCAGGGTGCCCTGGGCACGGGGCTGAGTGGAGCTGGGCAAGGAGGCAATCAAGTTGGATATAGTCCACAGCCACTTTGTAACTAACAATCAACATTAACATGGGACTATAATGTCCTACTATGTGCTATCAGGGGAAAGGTTTGCCCGATAGGAGACTAAGCACCCTGTAGGGGAGCTGAGAAGCAAATAAGGGCGAGTATTACCATCAGTCCATGGAGTCCTGTTGGTCTTGGGGTGGAGGAGCAAAATCTGCCTCGTTTGTGGGACCCAATGTTGAAAGTGGATGCTTTCTGTGGAGAACAGGAGGCCGATTGTCAGCGTTGACCTTGGGAGGACGGAGGCGAGGAAGGAGAGACCAAAGGCAAGGCTTGTAGAAGAGCTTGAAGATCTTCAGGAGTTTTGCAGGAGTGTTTGCGACCAGAGTAAGTAAAGCGGAGGGAAAAGGGGAACCCCCAAATGTAGGTGACCTGGTACCATTGAAGAACCTGAAGGTACGGCTTGAAGGTTCTCCACTTTATGATAGTCAATTGTGAGAGGCCGGCGAAGAGTCGATAGCTATATCCTTGAAATGTGTTCTCACGTTGGTGGGCTGCTTGAAGAAGTTGCCCTTTGGTGCGATAATATTGAAATTTGGCAACTATATCGCGGGATGGGCCCTCTTGTTTATGTGGGGTGAGGGCTCTGTGGATTCAGTCCATCTCAAGGCGCTTGATCGGGATGGAAGGAGCTGGAATAGGGCAGTCATTGTGAATTGGAGATCTACCACTATTTCAGGGATCCCTCGGATTCTAATATTAGAACTCCTGGCCTTATTCTCGTAGTCCTCCAGCTGTGCCTGAAGGGTTTGATTCTCCTCATGGAGGGCTTCCAGCTCATCTGAATGATTACCAAGGAGCGTCTTCTGTTCATCGACCCTGAGTTCAAGGTCGGGGGTGCGCTGACCCAGTTCCCTGATTTGCCTTGATAGTCTTTCTGTGATTTGGTCAAAGAACTGTTTGAGAGTGCAGCATCCTCTCAAATTGTTTCATGATGCCAGGGTCCGATAAGTCAGATTGTGAAGTCAGAGGGGAGGGTGGGAGATCTCTGTCAGACTCATCCTTGTCTCTGTGAGCTGCCTGTTTTTGCTTCTGTGACTGCGGCGATCCTGTGTGGGAGGGGGTCAGCAGGGCCATTTTGTTGGAGGCCCACGCTAGGGCTTCTCTGATGGTCCTTGGCTTGGTTTTATATTTAGAGCCACCTGTGACCATGACGTGGCTGCTGGCAGGCTCCGGGATGCCGGGTGGGGTGGCAGTACCGTGCTGTGAGGTCTGGCAGCGGTGCTGAGCGTCTCAGTGTCCCCGGGAGGCGCAGAGCTCTATACAGACATGTCCGTCCTGGAGAACTCTGCACATGCTCCCCCTACCCATCTTTTATTTGGCAATTTCATTTGAATTTCTACCCATCTATAGCCATCTTTAGTTTGTCTTGATATCAGCCTTCTGTAATCCTCTGATGCAGGTGCACTCTAGGTCCAGGAAGGTTAGCAATTGGAGTCAATCAGAACTATATCATCTTTGCAGTGTTGTCATTTAACAGTTTGTATAATTAGAGTTAGAGGTCGACCGATATTGGTTTTCTCTGGCTGATGCCAATATTTGGACATCGGGGAGGCCGATGGCTGATATATGATGCCAATTTTTTGAGCTAACTTTACTGTTTAGTTTTTTTAATTCATTAAAGTGTATTTTTCCAAAAAAGTTGCGCTTAACATAAAATATTGCAATAACCACCATTTTATTCTCTAGAACTTCTGCTAAAAAAATATATATAATGTTTAAGGGTTCTAAGTGATTTTCTAGCAGAAAATACAGAATTTTTACTTGTAAGCAACCAATGTCAGAAAAGATTTAGTCATAGTTAAACTGAGGTCATCTACACTGTGAAGTTCTTTCCTTTGATAAGTATAAACATTGTATCTCTTTGGTTCTTTTATCGGCAGACTTGGCGGGCTGCCTGGATTTTTATCTTTCCTGTTCTAACAGGAATTACTCAAGTCGCTCTGACTTAGAAACAGGTTCTTGTGGGGCAACGTGCATTGACTTCTATTACAGAAGTCGTTTGCAAGTTGCGCTGAAGTTGCGTTGAGTCGCCCCTGTGTGAACCGGCCTTATAGTGCATTATAGTGCCTAATTTGCAGCACAATCGGCCGATGCCGATTGATTAAAAAAATGCCAAAAATCGGCCAGATATATCGGCCAGACTATATATTGGTCGACCTATACTTAGAGTAGGAGGGAGCAGAACGATGACTTTATCAGAGTGCTGCTTCCTCTTCATTGACCAATCACAAGTAGGTGACCATTGTTGATGACCTGGTTATGCTGTCTTGCAGAGATGCTTGTATCACATGATTGGCTGAACACAATTCAAAACCTCACATTGTGTATATACATATTACACCTCTCCATTTAGCTGTTGGCCTAGAGTTCTGATTTAAGGTATAACTAAAGGCAAAACTTATTTTTTAGTTTTGGATAAAGTGGAGAGGGATTAGAACTCTTGTCAGCTTTAGTGTCTGTGCACCTCTCTATATGTCCTATTTTCCATTATCAGCAAAAGTGAATGTGAAAAAAAATCCCAATTTTTGGGTAGTCACCATAACAGGAATATTAGAGAAATCTTCCAATGGGGACACTAGTTCTGGTGACCCTGGTGACAATGAGGGAATTAATTGCTTTGGAAGGATTTCCTATAATTTCTTGTTTTACCTATTGGACACTATGTGAAGAAAACTTTCCCCAGTGGAATACAGAATAATCATTCCTTACTCTATCCAAAATAAAAATAAACATTTTGTCTTTAGTTCTACTTTAAGTTCAATGGCTGAGTTTACCATTACTGAGCTTTGTGGCAGGATATTACACAAGTGAAGCACTCTTACTATAAAAAATACCCTGCTTAAACTGATAGCAGCATTTTCTGTTCGTTCATATGCAGCTAATGGATGCTATGTAACATTGTGCTAAGTATCCTTTTTGTGCAGCCATGTACAATGTAAACACAGGATGCTACACTCTTTAAAGTGTTTAGAGGTGTGAATCTCTTATTTCTACTTGCTGGTGGGTCTTTAGGTTAGATATAATAATAAGTATTTCTAATGTTAGCCTGTAATCAATTTAACATTTAACTAGTATTTCTAACCTTTCTAAAACCTTATATTAATGTTAGTAATGCAATAAAAGGCATTACGTTTTCTAGAACAATTGATTGGCTAATAAAGGACCATAATTAAAGGGTTAATTCATCTTTACCAAAAACCGCCTATGCAGATAGAGGGCATCTGTAGATAAACGCAAACTGTGCAGCTTTGACTAAAATTAAATAATGCTCTTGCAATAGGTGTAGGCCATTTGAGTACCTCATGAAGCCTGACTCAAAAACTCCTAAGACATTGCTAGGACGTTGCTAAGCAAGGCCCAGTTATTACTATTCACCTCCACCATCACAGGAGTGAGCTCTAAAACTCTGAGCTCAGAGCAACTGCATCAGAGGAGAGAAAGTACATATGAAGAAGCTTGGATCAAGGGTCCAAAGGGTGGTGATAAACAGTGGATGTTCTGGTCTGGAGTCTTGAGTACCCCAGGGCTTTGTCCTGGGACCAATTTTGTTTAACTTGTTCATAAACGATATAGAGATTGGAACAAATAGTTAAATTTGTTGATGATACAAAGCTAAGCAGGGTAATAACAGTACAAAAAAATATTCAGACTTTACAAGAAGACCTCAACAAATTAGAGTGGGGTGGGGGCTGGGCAACTACATGGCAAATGAGGTTTAATATTGATAAATGTAAATAATGCGCTTGAGAGCTCAAAATGTATATGCAATCTGCACGCTAATGAAAAATAGGAAAGAATCTGGGGGTCTTAGTTGATGACAGACTAAGCAAGAGCATACAATGTCAAATTGCAGCAAACAAGGCCAGCGGACTATTACCATGCATTTACTCAAGAGATAAATCTATAATTTACCTCTGGTATGGCCACATTTTGAGCATGCCATCCAGTTCTGGTCACCAGATCTCAGGAAGGATGTGCTGGAATTTGAGAGAGTTCAGAGAAGTGCAACAAAGCTAATGAGGGGGCTGGAGGACTTCAGTTATGGGAACCAACTACAAACATTAAACTTATTCTCCCTGGAGAAGAGATGCTTAAGAGGGGATATGATTGCAATATATAAATAATTAAATGGTGATTCTAGCATAGGGAGCTCAGGTCACTCAATGAATTTGGACAAGAAGTGGTTTAACCTTAAACTGCGTAAGGGGTTGTTTACTGTTAGAACGCTAAGGTGTGGAACTCCCTTCCACAATCAGTGGTGTCAACGGGAAGTGTTAACAATTTAAAAAAAACCTCTTAGATCAGCATTTTTGTGTAACCAATATACAGGGATATAGAAATGCATATACACATCCACACAGGTTAAACTGGATGGACTGATGTCTTTATTTAATCTCACCAACTATGTAACTATGAATCAGAGAAGAGCTTGCTCTTGTTATGGTGAAAGTGAACAGTAATTGCTGGGCCTCGCTTACCAACATTTTAGCAACATCTTGGGAGATTTCAGGTCAGGTTTCACGAGATACATAAATGGCCTAAACCTATAAGAGGGACATTATTCAATTGTGGCCAAAGCTGCAGAGATTGTTTTCGTCTACAGTCATACTTTATCTGCATAGGCAGTTTTTTTTTTTGGTAAAGGTGAAATAACCCTTTAGATTTACATGCAAGTAAACAAAGTTCTGTGACAAATGCAGGTCAGACCATTGCCCTTTTCATTAACTTGTGACAAATGACTGGCCAACCTCACACCGAACTGTCACTGATTTGCAACAATGACAATCTCATCCTCACCCTGCGAAAAGGTGTTCCAGCTTGTGGAAACAAAAGTCTAAGTGCAAACAGGCTGAGAGCGATTGTCACTGAGTTTAGTAAACTAAGCAATTAACCCATAAACCTGCCACCACCTACTTTTTTTTACAGAGATTAGGAAACATTTCCAATGTTAGCAATAGCAACTATGAATTTAGAATGAATGGCTGTAACACACAGGGGTTGATTTACTAAAGGTAGAGAGTGCAAAAACTGGTGCAGCTGTGCATGGTAGCCAATCAGCTTCTAACCTCAGCTTGTTCAATCAAGCTTTGACAATAAAACCTTGAAGCTGATTGGTTTCTGTGTGGAGCTGCACCAAATTTTGCACTTTCAAGCTTTAGTAAATCAACCCCACAATATCACCGCAGACAGGTATATTCAGATATTTACAAAGGAGAAAGGGAATGGTGGGACAACCAGCATAAAAATTATAGTTTAACTTCCAATCCATTAAAAGCAAGGACACAGCCTGCACACACATCTCCTGTGGCTTCAGCAAACGCGGTTCACACACCTGTGCTTAGTCATTGAGATATTTGTGCAGGATGTGTCCTTGCTTTTTATGGATTGTAAATAAAACTATAATTTTTATGCTGGTTACGCTGCCATTCCCTATCTCCTTTGTATTAATGTATGGTTACAGACCAGGACTGGCACCCAGCAATTGTTACAGCAGGAGAGATCTCATATTTTACCTGGAGCGGTGCAATCTTTGTGCTTTATTGTATTCAGATATTTAAACTACAGTAGTGCTCTTCAAGAGACGGGGATTCTTTGAGTTTACATTAGAGCATTAGAGACAGTTATAACACTTTTCAAAATGTAGTTTAATGACGAAAAGGTCAAAATGGTGCAAATAAAATATGTACAAAAAATTTGTTGCAAAGAAACAAAGAGACAATAATGCAACAGCAAGACAAAAGGGTGAAAAATGAAAATGCTTGCAAGTCCTGGTTTCAGCAGACTTCAGCCAATGAGCAAGGTGATATATTGGCTCTCAAAACTTGACAGATCTTCCTTTCAATTAATGACACACGAGAGCTGACTACTTTAACCGCTTGCTGACCAGCCGCCGCAGGTTTACTGCAGCAGGTTGGCACGGCTACGCGAATCGCCGTCATGATACGTTGGCCAATTTAAGAGCTATAGGGGACGCGCCCCTCAGAGAGACAGGACAGGGATCTGTCAATGCAAATAAACAGATCTCCGTTCTGTCAGGGAAGTAAACAGAGATCTGCTGTACAAGTAAGCCTGAACATCGATCTATCTCTACTCTGAGTCAGTCCACTCCCCCCACAGTTAGAAACACCTCCCTAGGGAACATTTAACCCCTTGATCGCCCCCTAGTGTTAACCCCTTCCCTACCAGTGACATTTATACAGTAATCAGTGGCTATTGTGAGCTCCAAGCGCTGTATAAATGTCAATGGTCCCAAAAAAGTGTCAAAAGTGTCTGATCTGTCTGCCGCAATATCACAGTCCTGCTAATAATCGCAGATCATCACCATTACTAGTAAAAAATAAAAAATTAAAAAAAAAATGCCATAAATATATCCCCCCTTCTATTTTGTAGATGCTATAACTTTTACGCAAACCAATCAATACACGCTTATTGCGAACAAAAACATGTAGAATACATATTGGCCTAAACTGATGAAGAAATTTGTTTTTTTTAATTTTTAATTTGGATATTATAGCGCAAAAAATAAAAACGGCAGAGGTGATCAAATACCACCAAAAGAAACCTCTATTTGTGGGAAAAAAAGCACATAAATTTTGTTTGGGTACAACATCACACGACCACTCAATTGTCAGTTAAAGCGACGCAGTGCCATATCGCAAAAAATGCTCTGGTCATTAAGGGGTAAATTCTTCCAGGGCTGAAGTGGTTAACCACTTGCTGACCAACCACCATTGTTATCCAGTGGCAGGTCAGCTCTCCTGCGTGAAATGCTATAGGTGTACGGCGGTCTGTGCATGGGATATATACCGGGTGGGCATGTGCAAGCGGCGACGCATGCCCACTGCGTGCCGCAGGAGGCTGCCCGTGGGTCCGGTGAACTCGATGTCTGCTGGTGACCCACGATCGCTGTGTACACAGGCAGAACAGGAACTGCCTATGTAAACAAGGCAGATCCCCATTCTGCCAGATGACATGTCAGAGATCTTCTGTTCTCAGTGATTGAGAACAGCAATCTCTGTCATGTCCCTGGCAGCCCATCCCCCTTACAGTTAGAACACACCCAGCAAACACAGTTAACCCCTTGATCTCCCTCTAGTGTTAACCCCTTCCCCGCCAGTGTCATTTATACAGTTCTATGAAAAAGTTTAGGAACCCCTGACAATTTCCATGATTGTCATGTATAAATATTTGGGTGTTTGGATCAGCAATTTCATTTTGATCTATCAAATAACTGAAGGACACAGTAACATTTCAGAAGTGAAATGAGGTTTATTGTATTAACAGAAAAATGCGCAATATGCATCAAAACAAAATTAGACAGGTGCATAAATTTGGGCACTTCAACAGAAAAAATCTCATCAATATTTAGTAGAGCCTCCTTTAGCAGAAATAGCAGCCTCTAGACGCTTCCTATAGCCTGTAATGAGTGTCTGGATGAATGTATTTTGGACCATTCCTCCTTACAAAACATCTCCAGTTCAGTTAGGTTTGATGGTTGCCGAGCATGGACAGCCCGCTTCAAATCACCCCACAGATATTCAATGATATTCAGGTCTGGGGACTGGGATGGCCATTCCAGAACATTGTACTTGTTCCTCTGCATAAATGCCCGAGTAGATTTTGAGCAGTGTTTTGAGTCATTGTCTTGTTGAAATATCCAGCCCCGGCGTAACTTCCACTTTATGACTGATTCCTCAACATTATTTTCAAGAATCTGCTGATATTGAGTGGAATCCATGTGACCCTCAACTTTAACCAGATTCCCAGTACTGGCACTGGCCACACAGCCCCACAGCATGATGGAACCTCAACCAAATTTTACTGTGGGTAGCAAGTGTTTTTCTTAGAACGCTGTGTTCTTTTGCAGCCATGCATAATGCCCCTTGTTATGACCAAATAAGTCAATCTTAGTTTCATCAGTCCACAGCACCTTATTCCAACATGAAGCTGGCTTGTCCAAATGTGCGTTTGCATAACTCAAGCGACTCAGTTTGTGGCGTGTGTGCAGAAAAGTCTTCTTTCGCATCACTCTCCCATATAGCTTCTCCCTGTGCAAAGTGCACTGAATTGGTATACGATGCACAGTGACACCATCTGCAGCAAGTTGATGTTGTAAGTCTTTGGAGGTGGTCTGTGAGCTGTTTTTGACCATTCTCACCATCCTTCACCTTTGTCTCTCCAATATTTTATGTGGCCTGCCACTTCTGGCCTTAACAAGAACTGTGCCTGTGGTCTTCCATTTTCTTACTATGTTCCTCACAGTGGACACTGACAGCTTATATCTCTGCAATAACTTTTTGTAGCCTTCCTCTAAACCATAAAGTAAAACAATCTTTGTTTTCAGGTCATATGAGAGTTGTATTGAGGCCCCCATGTTACCACTCTTCAGAGGAGATTCAAAGAGAACAACAACTTGCAATTGGCCACCTTAAATGCCTTTTCTCATGATTGGATGCACCTGTGTATGAAGTGCAAGGCTTAATGAGCTCACCAAACCAATTGTGTGTTCCAATTAAGCAGTGCTAAGTAGTTGCAGGTATTCAAATCAACAAAATGACAAGGGTGCCCAAATTTACGCACCTGCTAATTTCGTTTTGATGCATATTGCACATTTTCTGTCCGCCGCAATGTCGCAGTCCTGCTAAAAAATATTTACATAGATACATAGTTGGTAAGGTTGAATAAAGACAATAGTCCAGTTCAATCTGTGTGGGTGTGTGTGTTCAAGTCAATAATCTTTTCCCATATCTCTGTATATTGTGTTCACTAAATTGCACATCCAAGAGTTTTTTTTAAAAACTATCAATACTTCTTGCTGACACCACTAATTATGGAAGGGAACTCCACATTCTTACTGCCCTGAAAGAGAAAAAAACCCTACAAAGCTTAAGGTTAAACTGCTTCTCCTCCAATTTCATTTAGTGACCCTGTGTCTTTTTACACTCCCTGAGTCTGAATAATTTTCTTCCTATGCTGGAATCACCATTGAGGTATTTGTATATCACCTCTCAAGCGTCTCTTCTCCAGGGAGAATAAGTTCAGGTCCTCCATTACTCTTGTTGCCCTTCTCTGCACCCTCTCCAGCTCAAGCATATACTTCCTGAGGACTAGTGAGGACTTGAGGACCAGAACTGTATGGAACACTCCAGATGTGGCCAATGCAGAGTTTTATAAAGTGGCAGGGTTATAGTTTTATCTTGGGAGTAAATTCCCTTTTTAACCACTTCAGCCCCGGAAGGATTTGCCCCCTTCCTGACCAGAGCCCTTTTTGCGATTCGGCACTGTGTCGCTTTAACTGACAATTGAGCGGTCCTGCGGCGTTGTACCCAAACAAAATTTGCGTCCTTTTTTTCCCACAAATAGAGCTTTCTTTTGGTGGTATTTGATCACTGCTGCGTCATTTCTGATCGCCGCTATAAACAAAAGAAGAGCGACAATTTTGCGCAAAAAAAACAAATTTCTTACTTTTTGCTAAAATACAAATCCAAAAAAATATAAAAAAACATTTTTTTCATCGGTTTTGGCCGATTTATATTCTTCCTCATATTTGTGATAAAAAAAATCGCAATCAGCGTTTATTGATTGGTTTGCGCAAAAGTTGCCGCGTTTACGGATGATGAGAATTTATTTCTGGGGTTTATATTTTTTTTTAATTTTTTAATAGTAATGGCGGCGATCTGCGATTTTTTGTGGTACTGTGATATTGCAATGGGCATGTCTGAACATTTTGACACTTTTTTGGGACCATTGGCATTTAACCACTTCAATACTATGCACTTAGAACACTTTACTACCAGACCAATTTTCAGTTTTCAGTGCTGTTGCACTTTGAATGACAATTGCGCGGTCGTGCGACGCTGTACTTAATTTTTTTTTATATTTGGGGTCTTTATTTAAGAGTAGTAGGCATTTGCGCCGTTGAAAACGCGTTTGGTTAGTTATTTGCGACTAACGCTAAAAAAAATAGTGTTTATACTCCTTCTTATATTTAGCCGGTTTTGGCTACTTTTTTTACAAAAAAATATAAAAAAAC
>BLSH010131538.1:591675-601740 GCA_018402905.1 Glandirana rugosa | reverse complement strand
AGGGGATTTGTCCAAGAAGGGATATATGACTTGGTTGGAGTCTCCACATACAATAACCGTGCCAAATTTACAGTTATCTATTGTTCGTAGGAGATTGGAAAGGAAGGGGAGTGGACGCTTGTTTGGGGCGTAATAAGAGACTATGGTGGTTTCGATGTCCGCGAGGTAACCTGTTATGATGACATATCTCCCTTCTGGGTCTTTAATTTCTGATCTAAGTGAGAACGGGGTGGATTTATGGATTGCGATTAGAGTGCCTCTTTTTTTGGTAGAGGCTGGGGCTGAGAAAATTTGGGGGTAAGACTGAAAGCAAAGTTTAGGGTGATTGCGTGCAGCGAAATGAGTTTCTTGCAGGCATATCACTTGGGCTTTTTGTTTTTGGAAAAAGTTGAACGCCTTGGTTCGTTTCTGGGGGATATTGAGGCCCTGGACGTTTAGGGTGAGGATGTTTAGGGGGGCCATGGTGAGGTTGATGTTGGGTGTTGCTTACCTTTAGAAGTTCGGGGTGGACTGCTCGGATGTTCCCATGTAGGTGTAAGGGGGTAAGTGAGGAGAAGTGAAGAGACTAGAATGGAGAGATAAGAGCAAACAGACATGACAACGTTAATTATCAGAGAATAACTTGTTACATCATACAAAATACATTCTGTCTGTGGGATGGTAAAAAGAACCACAGTAAATGGAGATAATGGAAGAATTGAACAAATTTAAAAAGTTGAAAAAAGGTTTAAAAGAACGGAGAAAATAACAAAAATTGTACAAAAAACCCAAGAAGGGAAGGAGCATTCCCCTTCTGGGGAAAAAGGTTCCACGTCGGGGGTCCACATATTAGGGGTGGGCCCGCGAGGGGGAAGGTGGTGGAACGCACGGGACCTCCTTGTGGGGATACCGGCTAGGCAATTAGGAAGCTGAAAACGTAGGAGGAGTAGAACTGCAGGCAATAACATTTTGACTGATTTTCCTCCAGTTTTTGTAGTGTCCAGGTCTATTAAGGACGATGGACTTGGATGCAGAAGATGGAGAAAAAATTCAAAGTGCTAAAGCGGGAAAGTTCTGAATTGGGTTGATTATAGACCGGAGGTAAAACTCCTTAAATGACAGGGTTGTTGGTAAAGGGTGTCCCAGTAAATAGAACTTGAACATCTGGAGGGACCTGTTGTTGGTCTCAGTCCATTGAGTCCTCTTGGCCGTTGGGGGGGGACGTCAGCCTGGTTCGCTTGTGGAAGGAGGTGTTGTTGGAGGAGCCTGAAGATGGTGGAGGTTTGCGAGGAGAGGAAGAGGCGGAACGCCGTCTGGAGGGTCCTGGGTTGTGGGAGACATCTGAAAGGTGAAGGTCCTGCAGGGTTTGTGAGAGTTCTTCTGGGGATTTGCATTTGTATTTAGAGCCTTGAAACGAGAATCTAATGGAGAATGGGAAGCCCCATTGATATGAGATGCTGCGTTTTTGCAATTCTTGCAGTAGTGGTTTCATGGCCTTACGTTTAGTGATGGTGGTTTGGGACAGGTCAGCGTATAGCTGATAGTTATGTCCTTGGAATTTGAGAGAGTCTTTGTTGCGGGCGGCTTCCATTAATTGTTCTTTGGTTCTGTAGAAGTGGAATTTTGCCACGATGTCTCTGGGGGGACCGTCCTGTTTTTTTGGGGTGAGGGCTCTATGGATTCGATCCATCTCGAGGCGTTCAATTGGGATGGATGGTAATAATTCTTGAAACAGGGCCGTGGCTGTGGAGTGGAGATCGAGTACTGTCTCAGGGATACCGCGTATGCGGATATTGGATCGGCGTGCTCTGTTCCCAAAATCTTCAAGTTTGGCGAGAAGGGTTAAATTTTCTTCCTTCAGATTTTCAATTTCAGCAGAATGATCATTAGCTAGAGCCTCTAGATCATCTGTTTTGTCTTCAAGTGCTGCGGTGCGGGTGCCTAGCTCTCTGATTTCTTTAGAGAGACTAGAAGTTATGTGGTCAGAAGTTTGTTTAAGAGCTTTGTGCAGCATTTTTTCAAATTGATTTAAAAGGTCTGATGGTGGAGCAGATGGGGTGAGAGAGGGGTTGAAAAGTGCTGGGTACTCACTGTCCAAGTCTTCCAGAGCCTGATGCTGCGCTGGCTGCTGCTGCTGCTGTTTAGAGGAGCGGTTACTCTTAGCTGGAGACGCTCGGGCAGATGAGGAGGAAGAAGGAGGCGCCGCCATCTTGAGGTGTCCCCGCGTGAAGGCCTCTCTGATTGAGGTCGTGCTGAGCCGGTTGCGGGATGGTCGCAGGACCATGCCGAGGGGCCCGGACCGTTCCCTGTAGTGTTGGGGAGGAACTGAGCCTAAAATAGGCGACGTTTGCTGGCTGCTCGCGGTGCTTAATGTGCCGGTGGGTCCCCGTAGGAGCGGAGCTCTAGCACTGCATGTCCTGCTCGCTAGGGCCGCGCATGCGCTCCTCCCAAACTGATTTTTTATCATTTTGTTCCCACAAATAGAGCTTTCTTTTGGTGGTATTTGATCACCCCTGCGGTTTTTATTTTTTGCGCTACAAATTAAAACAGACCGAAAATTTTGAAAAAAAAAAAAATTCTCTATTTTTGTCACAAAACTTTGTAAATAAGTAAATTTTCTCCATCACTGGTGAGCACTGATGAGGCTATACTGACGGGCACTGATCTGGCAGTACTGATTGCCACTGATGAGGCGGCACTGATGAGGTGGCACTGATGATAAGGCACTTATATGCAGCGATGATGAGCACTGTTAGGCGGCACTGATAAGCAGCACTGACGGGTACTGAGAGGTGGCACTGGTATACAGCACTGATGGGCACTGATATGCAGCACTGATGGACACTGCTAAGTGGCACTGATGGGCACTCATAGACAGCACTGATTGGCACTCATAGGCGGCACTGGGCACTGATAGGTGGCACTGATGGGCACTGATAGGTGGGCAGAGGTAGGTGGCAATGGTGGGCACTGGTATGCATTGATAGGGACAATGATAGGGGCACTGGTGGGCATATACACTGATAGGGGCTCATTCCCTGGTGGTCTAGGGTGGCATCTGAAGGTGGCACTGAGTGCCATCCACACTGGGCACTATGTCACCTACCTGGTGGTCTAGGGGGGTCTCCCTGGTGGTCCAGATCAGCTCCCTGGTGGTCCCTGGTCGGCTCCCTGGTGGTCCTGGGTGGGCACATCCCTGGTGGTCCCTGGGCAGGCTCCCTGGTGGTCTAGGGTGGCGATCCGAGGGAGGGCTGTGCTGATAAATCAACAGCACAAACCCTCCCTGTCAGGGATGCAGCCGATCGGATCTCCACTCCTCAGGTCTGCAGACCTGAGTACAGGAAAGCCGATAAACGGCTTTCCTGTGTTACACTGTGACCAGCCGTGATTGGTCACGGCTGGTCACATGGTAAAGTGCTTCGAAGCGATTTACCGAGATCGGTATTGCGGGAGTCAGACTGACCTCCCACACCACCGATCGCCGCAATGCGCGCCCCCCCGGGTGCACGGCAGCTTGTTATCCTGAGGACGTCATATGGCGTCCAGTCAGGATAACTAAGCCGCTTCCCGGCTGTCATTTTGCATACGGCGGTCGGGAAGTGGTTATACAGCGATCAGTGCTATAAAAATGCACTGATTACTGTGTAAATGCCATTGGCAGTGAAGGAGTTAACCTGCAGGGGGCGCTCTAAGGGTTAACTGTGTTCCCTGGGTGTGTTCTAACTGTCTTAGGGTTTGACTGGCAGGGGGAGGGGAGTGATCACAGCTTCCATATAGAGGAAGGCTGTGATTACTCCCTTCCCCCTCTAACAGAACAGAGATCCGTGTTTACTTACATGGACCTCCGTACTTTCACTCCGGGGGGCATTGCGGGTAGCCGGCGGAGATCGAGTCCACCGCACCCGCTCCCTGGACCTCCCTGGACACAGTGAGCGATCTGGCAGCTGCCGTCAGATGACAGCGGTTTGCCCAGGAGAGCCATCTTGTCGCCGTCAACCTGCTGTTGACGGTCGGCAAGTGGTTAATGCATGCTAGCAGCAGCTTGACATTGCATGCTATTGCTCAGTCTGTCTTCTACTAGGACGTCCAGATATTTCTCCATCCCAGATTGCCCCAGATGTTCTCCCTTAGGGAATAAATTGTGTTCATATTTTTAGCCCCCAAGTGCATTACTTTACATTTTTCAATATTAAACCTCATTTGACATGTAGTTGCCTACCCCATTATTTTATTTAGGTCTTCTTGTAAAGTTTCTATATCCTGCTGTGAAACTACTGCCCTACTTAAATTACTAATTTACTAATACTAAATTAAATAGAATTGGTCTTAGGACAGAGCCTTGGGGTAACCTACTTACCACTCCAGGCCAATCTGAGTACTCGCTATTTATCACCACCCTTTGGACATGCCCCTGTAACCAATTTTTCTATCCAGGTACATACCCTATGGTCCATGCCAACAGACCTCAGTTTGAAAATGAAGCATTTATGTGGGACTGTATCAAATGCTTCTGCAAAATACACCACTTCACAGATACACCACATCCGCAGACATACCTTTATCTAGATGGCAGCTCACTTCCTCGTAGAATGTTAACAGATTGGTTTGGCAAGATTGACCCATTCTTAAATCCATTCTGATTACTACTAATAATACTGTATTCATCAGCAAATTCTTGGATATAGTCCCTTATCATACCCTTTAATAATTTATATACAATCGATTTTAGACTGACTGACCTGTAGATTCCAGGAATACAGTAAAACCTTGGATTGCAAGCATAATTCATTCCGGAAGCATGCTTGTAATCCAAAGCACTTGTATATCAAAGAGAATTTCCCCATAAAAAATAATGGAAACTCAGATGATTCATTCCACAACCATTTATTTATAAGTCTTTCAGTTTATAGTCCATATAAGAAGATTAAAGCAATGTGATAGGTTGTGTAACCATAAAATGTCCATCCACAAATGGCACCCTCCACAAGGGGATTAGAAGCAAAATGCAGCAGGAGTTACACAGTATAAAAGAGAAGAGAGGCGCCTCTAAGTGTAGCAATGGTTACATTTAATGAAGGTAAAACATTTAGAAACTCACATGGTTGATGATTAAAAGAGGCACATTTAAGTATGCAAGCATAGACCATCCTGAAAGCAGAGCTTGAAGCACTCGTGGAGCGCAGTGTGGAAGGGATGATGTTGATAGCAGTGCTGAGGATGGTCCATGTGGACAGCTTTAACGT
Organism: Glandirana rugosa; assembly: GCA_018402905.1. Classification (NCBI taxonomy): domain Eukaryota; kingdom Metazoa; phylum Chordata; class Amphibia; order Anura; family Ranidae; genus Glandirana; species Glandirana rugosa. Next base: position 596,518 of record BLSH010131538.1, on the reverse strand, counting down.
GGATGCCTGCATACTTAGATGTGCCTGTTTTAATCATTACCATGTGAGTTGCTAAATGTTGTACCTTCATTAAATGTAACCATATTGCTACTTAGAGGTGCCTCTCTTCTCTTTTATACTCAGTTGTGACCTGATGCTACTCTTATATGAAGACATCGCTTGTATATCAACTCAAAATGTATCAAAACATTTTGCTTGTCTTGCAAAACGCTCTCAAACCAAGTTACTTGCAAACCAAGGTTTTACTGAATATCTCTGCCTTTTCTGAATATTGGTACCTTGTGGGCTTTTCGCCAATCAGCTGGTACCATTCCTGTCAGTATGCTGTCCATAAAAACTAGCAATAGTGGTCTGGCTATAACCTGACTGAGTTCTTTGAGGATTCTCGGGTGTAAGCCTTCCTGGCCGCCCTGGTGATTTATTTGTGTTAAGCTTTTTCTAGTCTTTTTTTGCACACTGACCTCTGTTAGCCACAAAGATACATTCTGTGTATGCGTTACTAATGATACAGTCTTGATTTCTATAAGCATTAAGTACATTTGTCTTCTCCTTGTCATTTATAACCAACTTTCCTTCATCAAACTTTATGGGGGTCAATATGCTCTGACCTCACTTTTTTACTGTTAATATATTTAAAACATTTCTTGTGATTTCTTTAGATTTCCTCTGCTGTGTCTTTTTTTTAGCCGCCCTGATTGAGTTCTTACACTTCTTATTGCATTCCTTGTAGTGCTGGAATGCTGACAATGACCCCTCGTCTTTATATTTTTTAAAGGCCATTCTTTTCTCTTTAATATGGCTTTTTACAGTATGGTTTAGCCACCCAGGTTTAACCTTCACTCTCCTATATGTATTGCTTATTGGAATGCACTGGAAAATACCTTTATTTAATATGTTCCTAAAGTATTCTCATTTTTCCTCAGTGTTCAACGTTTCTAAGATTTGGTCCCATTTAATATCCTGTAGTATTGAGCGCACTTTAGAAAGGTTGAACTTATACTACCCTCCTGCCTCCTTGTCCTATAATTTCTAGTCAGGGAATCCACCAATTGGGATATAAAGTTGTCCTGTAAGACATTCAAGAAATGACAGGCCTTTAAAGAGGGAGCTGTTCCTTCTGCCCAGTCATTATCTGTGTAGCCAGGTGCTGGCTAACTTTGCCTGTGTCATCATAGGACATTCTGTAACATCAGCTGCAGTGAGCCTGTTCCCACTAGCACTCAGCCTGGACACTGTGCCATTATCTCCTGACTGCAGAGAAAGCAGAGACCACAGCTGAGAGCAAGGAATCGTGGAATATGGGGACCAAGGAGCCAGGATTTGCATTGAAGCTGGACTGCTGCTGATTAAAAGTTGCAGCCGGCTGGAAGAGAAAGAAAAGAAGAATGCTGGGTGAGGACATAAATAGCCTGGTCTGGGCAGGAGTCTTTCTCTTGGGACCATGGCCTTCAGCTGAGAGCAGGGACCCGGACACATCCGGGGGATGCAAGCAGGCGCTGCAGCCCAGGCGGAGTGGAGAGTCTCCAGCGAGTGAGCAAGCAGATCCCCCATTGGGGGAATTGATGAGCAGGCAGAGGCCCACCCTGTGCAGACCTTAAGAAGACACTGCATGCAGACACATTTATCCCACCGCTTTACATTAAAGCCTCAAAAAGCAAACACTTTGCACATGCTATTTTCTGATGCTGGTCGCTATTGTACAGCAATCCTTCTGGGCCCTTGTTGAGCTAGCTGAAGACACCGGACAGCTACATCACAAGGTCTCCTCCACTCTTCTCTTCTCCCCCCACTTAAAGGACTGCATTTCTTGTAACTTGTTTCTTGTAAAATTTTGCCACAAACTTTGTTGGGCCTGCGACATCAGGATTTGAAGGGATACTTCTGACATAAAAGGTCATTCCGTTCCTTTCATGCCTGGGGTCATAAGTTCTTTCAGGACCTACTGGTTACTACTGTTTGACTTATTGTGATTTTCTTTGCATTGCATACCCTTTGCATATTTACCAAGAGTAAGAGTTTAAAATATATATATATATATATATATATACAAGTTATTCTTGTTCTTATCTGCTTCAAGAATCTTAAGTAAAATACTTGTGTAGAGCTGATGGACCCGGTAGCCTCACGTCAGAACAAGACCCGCTGTGTATGAACAAGTGGCAGTCTCAGCCTGGACCCCCCCAGGCCATGCCTCCAATGCATTTCCAGATGTGTAAGCTCCAGTGGGTGGAGTGAAATGCATTGGGGGCATGGCATGGCGGGGGTCCAGGCTGAGACTGCCACTTGTTCATAAACAGCAGGTCTTGTTCTGATGTGCAGTACCTGGGACCTTCAGCTCTTATCTATCATTGTCTGGAGTGTGGGCAGGCTCCTTCCCAGCCAACACTCATAGCAGTAGGCACAGGTCTACACTTCCTTACAGCCTGAGTGGCTCACATTCACACCATGGGTTCGCAGTAAAATACTTGTTTACTTTGCTACAGTCTGGTGTCTGTGTAATTGCATTACCACTTTGAAACATATCTGAACCCGAGGTGTCAGAAGTGTCGAGAGGCTTGCAACGTCAGGGTGACCTTTGGGGTCAGTCATCTTACAGCGGCCCTCAGAGGTTCTACATCTGGATAGTTTAAATTGCCCATTATGATAACATTGCCCCTCCTCGCTGCTGCAACGGGGTATCTGTTAAAACTCTTAGTCACTCGGGCTTGTTGAGTACAATGTTTTTATTAGGGTTTCTGTACTGAAGTGTGGATTTGGCTAAAAGAGGGTATACATCTGTCCTCCCAAGGATCTTATACAGAGCTTCTGACATCGGCTAACAGTTTGTGTATTGTAGCTGATTGCGGAGGAGGGAGGGGATGAAAAATGAGGCCATGGGTGGGCACATGTGTGGAGCCGACTGTGCAGGACATGCCAGCCTAAAGCTCTTCATCTCCTCAGACCCAACCGCCGTTAATCAGCGAGTCTAACCGGCACATCGTCACACCCGCTGCCTCCCCAACTCACTGAGATACCTGAGAGCTAGTGGGAAGGATGTACAGTGGCAAGAAGCTCAACTACTGGACTAAAGCTATCAAAGAAGCTCTGACTTAAATCTCTCCTAAAATGGCGGCGCCGCCATCTTCCCGCTCCAGACAGCAGCGCACACCGAGACAGGATCATCCCTCTGCAGCCATGCTCAGCGATGAGTCTGACACAGAACTCAGCATGACCCCCCTCACTCTACAAGGGTCCCCACCTAAAACAGACCTACTAAAAGATCCTGAATAAAGTGTTGAAATCCACCTCCAACACAATTACAGAGAGCTTTACCAGGGAGATCCGGGAGGTGGGACGCCGCACCTTCTGTCTTAGAAAAACAAATGGATGAGCTTGACATCACCATCAGCAAACATAAATCAGGCCTGGAAGCCCTACGTGAGGAGAATACCTCCCTCCTAACCCGCCTTGAGAATTTGGAGTACAGGGCTAGGAGATAGAACATTTGTATTTGCAGGTTTCCTGAGGTAATTGTAGACCTCCAGTCCACCATCACTGCGCTATTCCAGGAACTCGCCCCATCAGTCCCCTTGGAATGCCTAGAGATAGATAGGATCCACAGATCCCTGGCCCCCCACAAAGAAGATGGTCCCCCAAGAGACATTATCCTAAAAATGCACTACCATCGCTCAGAAGAACAATTGATGTAGGCAGCCCACAACAGAGCCCACCTGACATTCCAAGGCCACCGATACCAACTCTTTCAAGATCTATCTCAGCTGACGCTTGCCAAGAGAAAAACAATGAAACCACAGCTATTAATCCTACATCATCATCACATAACATACCACTCGGGGTCCCTCTTTGCCATTCGCTTCACTCATAACAGATTCAACAATACCAGCAGATCTGCTGATGACCTTGCCAACACAGATCTCCATCTAACAGCACCTGAGTAGTGTTGAGCGAACCCGGACTGTAACGTTCGGGTCCGTACCGAACTTTCGGGTGTCCGGGACCCGAACACGGACATTTCAAAAAACGTTCGTGTTCTGGGTTCTGGTAGTTGATCACGCATGTTGAATAGCTGCAGGGCAGCCAATCAACAAGCGTTTCACTGGTTTGCCCTTAGAAGCCATCACAGCCATGCCTACTAATGGCATGGCTGTGATTGGCCAGTGCATCATGTAACCCAGCCTCTTTATAAGCTGGAGTCACAGTGCTGCATGTCACATGCTCTTGGGTTAGTGTAGGGAAAGGAAGCTGCCGGCATGAGGGAGAGATTACAGACATTTTAACATCTGATCCTGCATCCTGAGATTACTACTGCTGTTGCTCTGAGGGACAGATAGCAGAAATTTGAGATTTCACATACTGCTGCTTTGAGTTGCAGATTGCAGATCAAACTCTGCATAAAACAACAATCGCTACGATCGAGCACAACGATCAGATTGTTGGAGTAATTTGAGATTTCACATACTGCTGCTTTGAGTTGCAGATTGCAGATCAAACTCTGCCTAACACAATGATCGTTACGATCGTACACAACGTTACTAAAAACTTGTTATTAGACAGGGAGATTCGTCTTCGGAGATGGATCACGTCAGTCTAGCGAGTTTCGTCGTCATACACTTTAGAGTTTAATGAGGGTGTTAGACTAGCAACTCATGCTAGCGTGTTAGACTAGCAACACATGCTAGCATTGCTAGCAACACAATCCGTCCCAAACTAGACGTTACACAGTGAGTTTCGTCGTCATACACTTTAGAGTTTAATGAGGTTGTTAGACTAGCAACACATGCTAGCATTGCTAGTAACACAATCCGTCTCAAACTAGACGTTAGACGTTGAGTTTCGTCGTCAT
>BLSH010131538.1:561525-579148 GCA_018402905.1 Glandirana rugosa | reverse complement strand
CAGGCAGTGAGCGGATCCTTAGCCAATACACTGCCTGCTGTCAATTACAAGGGGAGTGGACCTGATGGGGAACTAGTTTCTGAGCTTCCCCATTATTTTCCACTAACAGCTATGTCACTGGCTGCTAGGGGCCAGCTAGGTGCCTTTAACAGTCATTGACAGGTAGAAGGTAGCAGTAGCAAATATGGCACTCTGCTGCACTGCATACAGGGACAAAAAACTTTGACTGTCTTTATACGCCAACTCAGGTCTTAATTACCTCTAGTTTTGTTATCTACAAACTGGAGGTAATTATTTTTGAATTTTGGTGCATTAAAGGAGAAGTAGGATCAAAGCTCTTTTGGCCCTGCTTTTCCTGTGTGTCACAGGAGTGCAGTTAGTTGTGCATTCCTGTGACCCAGATTCAGCATACAGTGGGCCAAAGTCCGCTGTCGGCTGGTGTTACAGAGCTGGTCCAGACTCTGGAGGGATTTCAACTTTAATGTTGAGATTTACCCAGATTCCTGACCAGCAGCTGGCTCAACCTCCCAGCGAGCCACTTGTGGGCGGGGTATACTGCAACCGTGCACGTGGGGCAATCAATGTCCAGGACCAAGTGGAGGCTAGAGTGACACTCTGCTAAAGCCAATGCATTTCAAAGGATCCCCTTTCATCATGGCTTTAACAGTATGAAAACATAAAGCACTTGCCTTTCTGTGTTTAGGGAAGTGTGCTCCAGTGCTAAACTGCTCATTTTGGGCTTAGATCAATTGTACTATTTTATGCAAACTATGAGCAAAAATTTGGTGCAAAATATGTCTGCAAAGTCCTGTGACTTGTGCCCCTTGGCAAATAATAGATAGGATGAGAGATTAACCTGTGTGTCTGTGTTTGTTTGAGTGTGTGGCAGATATGTGGTTTTATTGTGTTTTTTAATCTCACGCTGTGAAAGAGGTCCCACACCAACTTTATACAGAGTGCTTTTTAGTTTCATATGGATGCATGTCCTTTTTACTCATTTACCATTTTAATATGCTGTGTTTTTTGTATATTCTGTACATTCATTTATGGTACTTAACATATCCTTCATGACCAGGACAATAAATATGTTTAATACAATTCCTTTGCTTTCTGCTGTCTGATTACATTCCTCATTTAAAGTCCCCTTTTCTTGTCATTGACCTAGGGATGAAAACACAGACTCCCCCTGAGCCTCATTTAAAGTCCCACTTGGTCCCCTTTTTGTAATCTTTATCTAGAGCAACAATTCTTTTTTTCAGATCCTCAGAGAGTTATTTGCCATGAGGTGCCATATTGTACTTCCACTGACCAGTATGAGAGAGTGAGAGCGATAACACCAAATTTAACACACCTGCTCCCCATTCACACCTGAGACCTTGTAACACTAATGAGTCACATGATACCGGGGATGGAAAATGGCTAATTGGGCCCAATTTGGACATTTTCACTTAGGGGTGTACTCACTTTTGTTGCCAGCGGTTTAGACATTAATAGCTGTGTGTTGAGTTATTTTGCGGGGACAACAAATTTACACTGTTATACAAGCTGTACACTTACTACTTTAAATTGTAGCAAAGTATAATTTCTTCAGTGTGTCACATGAAAAGATGTAATAAAATCTTTACAAAAATGTGAAGGGTGTACTCACTTTTGTGAGATACTGTATATATATATATATATATATATATATATATATATATATATATATAAAACAGTTCCAAGGGTAGATGCGCCACTCTAAGTTTGAAGTAAATGCCCACAAAAAAATACATGCATACATACAAGACCGGGTTAGAGGCATTTACAGGAGGTAGATCTAAAACAGCAGTGTTTTTATTAATAACGTCAGAAGGGGCGGTGCCACCAGGTGACGTAGCCAGGTGGCCCCGCCCCATATCTATATATGAACTGTATAACGGCTTAGCCTGCAGTAGGCAGCCAGCCTTCATGTCGGCGGAAGCGGTTTTTTCGGGTGCAGTGTGCAGGGTGAGTGGTGATGGATTTACATCGGGGGACACTATTTTTTAATAAAGGAATTGTCAAAAACTGTTTCTGTGTTTTTATTACTTTTTGACAATTTTTTGGTAAATATGCAGGGGTACTATGTACCCCCTACTCATTCAAAGGGGGCAGGATAAGGAGGTCCCCTTGTTAAAGAGGGCTTCCAGATTCCAATAAGGCCCCTGCCCGCAGACCCCCACAACCACTGAACACAGTTGTGGGGATGAGGCCCTTGTCCCCATCAACATGGGGACAAGGTGCTTTGGGGCAGGGGGCATGTTGAGGGCATGGGACCTGGCATGGTTCAAGAGGGGGGCTTGCTCACCCCCCCCTTTATCTGACCCGCTGGTCTTCTTGCTCAAATAAGGGTCTGGTGTGGATTTTGGGGGAACCCATGCCATTTATTTATTTTTTTAAATTTGGCATGCGGTTCCCCTTAAAAAAAAAATTCAATAGCCGGGTGCCGGCAACTGCAACCGCAAGTCATTTTAAATGTAATTTTTGCTGCAGCATGTTCTATATATGCGACAGATGTGCCACTTTACAGACAGACTAAGGGGACCCCCCAGGCACTATATTTAAAGAATTGTTTTTTTAATAAAAATGATTTGCATTGATACATGTCCCCCAGGGCCAGGGGTCTTTTGATTATTCCTGTTTGGCTCCCATAGACTTCAATGGGGTTCGGCGTTTGGGTTAGAGCTTTTCCCCTGTTCAGGAGTTCTGCTGCGAACCGAACAGGGGGGTGTTCGGCCCATCTCTAAACATTAACCACTACTCTCTGAAAACGGTCTTTAAAAAAGTTTTCTATGCATTTACAAACTGATTTTTTCAGGCCTGTAGATGTTACCTTACACATTGTGGGGAACTGTGTCAAATGCTTTTGCAAAATCCAAGTATACCACAGCCACCCCTCTGTCCAAGGTTTTACTTACCATAAATAAAAATCAGGTTTGATTGACAACTTCTGTCTTTCACGAATCCATGCTGTCTGTGGCTTAAAATATTTTTTTCCAGCAAGAACTCATCTATGTGGTCTTTTATTAAACTCTCCAGTATCTTCACAACTATAGAAGTTAAACTAACAGGTCTATAGTTACTTGGTAAAGACTGTGATCCCTTTTTAAATATATGCACCAAATCCAGTGGTACCATTCCAGTCATTAAAGTGTCCCTAAAAATTAGATACAATGGTTTTGAAATGACAGAGCTCAATTATTTCAGGATCCGTGGGTGGATGCCATCTGGCACTCTCCTATGCTTCATTGGTGGACTGTCCTTTGGCTTCTTTATGTCCCACGCAGGGCTATGGACTCTGCATCAGTCTTGATGATGTCAGAACTCTAAATCACTGGAGCATGGGGGAGATGTCGCTGGGGGGAACCAGTTCAGAAGCTCGAAGGAGCAGAGGATCAAATACGTAAATCTTGTTTTCTATGCCCTTAGACCTTAATGAGCTGTCCCACTGCAAGGGAGCATTTTTCTGGACTTCAGCTTTAAAGTAGAACTTCAGGCAAACATAAAAGACCACCATATAATTATGTTCTATTATGTAGTCATTAAAAATGCTGATGCCTCTTTAAATTGTGCACCATAACATTAGCACTTGGCTGGAAAAAAAAACCCTGAAGCTACTCCCTCCTTGCTATTAGGGGACAGTGCAAAGAGCAGTAAGTATACTCAGTACATCCATTTTGGAGTAGACCGGGGCTGAAGAAAGAACTCTGACTGGTTGCTGACACAGCCTAGGATGAATCCCACACCTAGCAACAACAGAGGAGTAGTCTGATATTGGAAATATGAGCCTCTCTGTCCTCAGAATGGCAGGGAGACATGTGAAATAGATGGTTAGTTTTGTTCCGAATTAAAATACCGAATTTAAACTAATCCAAATAACGAAAAAGAAAATTCGGATGAAATTTAAATTCAAATAATTTTCGTATCATTTTCGAATACTTTTAGAATTTGAATAGTTTTCCAATTTCCAAAGAGAACAAAATAGAATAGAAAACAAAGGAATAGAGCAGAAAAAGAACAATATACTAGAAAAGAATATGACAGAAAACAAAAGAATAGAATACAAGAGAGTAAAACAGCTCTGTTCCACTCCACCACATTCTATTCTTTTATTTTCTGTTATATTCCCCTCTATTCTATCTTTTTCCATTCCAATCCTCCACTTTCCACTCCACCCCATTCTCCTTGGAAATTTGAAAATGATTTGAAAACTATTTAAATTAGAAAACAATTCGAATTTGAAAATGATTCGAATTCGAAAACTTTTTTAATTAGAAAACTATTCGAAACCAATTCGAAAACTTTTCTGATCGATTTGAAAATGAATGAATGAAATGAATTCCGAAAACAAATTAAACGAGTGAAAGAAATCTAAGTAAACAAACGTATGTAAATAACGAATCGAAACGAAACGAAGTTAAACAAATTTTTTAACTCTTCAAATGTCTAAACGTGAAAGTCAGAAAGAGGGACTGGGCTGCTATCTGCAGAACTGGGCTGCAGGAGACAAGGGCTGCCACTGAAGAACAGACGGGTCTTTCAAGGAAAAAGGGTCAGTTTCTCTGAAACTGACATGGAACTTGCCAATGACACACTGGCGGCGTCAGCCTTGGATACGTCTGGTGAAGTACCTAGCACCTCCAAAACCCCCAACCAATCCAGCACCCCAGCGGGGCTAAAAAACTGACATTTCAACAAAAAGAAGAAAAAATTTCACAATAAGAAACAAGCTTCAAAAGAACAAAGAGAGAGGGGAAAAAACATTGGAGATTCTGCCACAAAAAGATATCAATTTAGAGCGCAAGTATCACACCAGTAGAGACTTTTCATAATGTGATTAATTTAACTAATAGGATACTAACCAATAGTGATGAATAGAATATCTCTTCTGTCTAAGGGTCTGGGCTTTTGCACACATGCACATTTCAATGTTTTTGACACAATTTTGGATATCAATAAATTCATAAGAAATCTTACTATTCAGAGACATTACATTGACACTAGGGATGATAACAGTGATGTTCCAGTCGGTGATAATGGCACCAGTAGAAATGTTTCCCAAGTATATACTTTTAGAGAACAGTGTGCCATCATCGATTTGGAAGATCTAGAATCAGAGAATATTCATTCTCTACAGTGCACTTTGAATAAGAATAGTTTTCAGCACAACACTTTACATGCAACTTCTCTGTTTTATCCTATTCAATCTAGGACTCCAGAAATGGACAAGTTTCAGAAATTTGTGGAGAATGAATAATTTTCCCTAGCCTCTAGCATACCTAGCAATAAAAAGATAGTTGGGGATAACCTTAGTGCTGATGAAAGAGCTTCCCTCAAATCATGAACAGAGGATTCCTCTATAATAATACGTAATGCGGACAAGCGGGGAGCAGTAGTGCTCATGAACAAAGACGACTACAGACAAGAAGCCCTTAGACAGCTAAGAGAGATTAAAACATATATGATCCTTAAATCAGATCCCACACAGAAATATATCTTCTTTCCATATTGGTTCAGGAAGGTCTCAGTCTGGGGATTTTCTCAGAGAAGGATGTGACAGCCTTAATACCCGAGTTTCCCCTCCTTCCCATTTTCCATCACCTCCCCAAGGTTCACAAGGGAACAACTCCGGTGTTGGGGAGACCCATTGTGTCGGGGATAGGTTCCCTTATCGAACTCTTGGGATTGACGAACTTCTCCAACCAATTGTATGTACATTACCCAGTTTTTTGAGGGACACTAACCATTTATTGGAGATTGTTGATCGATTAGAATGGAGAGATGAATATGTCTGGGTGTCTTGGGATTTCACCAGCTTATATTCATCCATCCCTCATTATTTGGCACTGGTGGCAGTTCATTTCCATTCGGAACAATGTACTGACATGACACATGAGACCGTCGTGTTTGTTTTAGAGGCTTTGAACTATCTGTTGAAACACAATTTCTTTTTGTTTGATGGAGTGTTCTATCTCCAGAGGTGTGGGGCCACGATGGGGGCTAGATTTTCCCCCTCATTAGCAAACCTGCTCATGGGTTAGTGGGAAAGGTCCCACATCTTTGAAGATAGAAACCCATTCAGAGATCGAATCCTTGCGTACTACAGATACATAAACAATTTGATCTTTGTGTGCCACAAGGATTTTGATTTTGATTACTTCCTCCTGTTATTTAAATGAGAATTCTTGTAATCTGAGCTTTATGGGCTGCAGGGAGGTACATAGCATAATCTTTTTGGATGTCCAATTGGGGCACGAAGAGGGAAAGGTATCTTGCGGTCTATACATGAAACCAATGGCTGGCAACAGCCTTTGTATGCCACCTCTAGCCACCCCCACCACACTATAAAAAATATCCCAGTAGGACAATTCCTTAGGTTGCAGCAACTCAATCACCTTTGAACAGAAATCGACCAAATTGTATGATCGTTTTCTGGCCAGGGGCTACCCCAAATGGATTTTGGATAGAGCATATTCCATTGCAAAGAAGAAAAATAGGGGCAATCTATTAACTAGACATGGGGGGGGGGGGGCCAAAACCTGTATGGATAGAAAGGACCCTATTAAAACTAAAACTCGTCCTCATATAGCATTGGGATATAGCTTACAATTTAAACAGATAAAACACATCATTAACAAACATTTGCCCATTCTCTTTACTGACGATATCTGCGCTAACATTTTGGATGAGGGGGTGGATATAGTTGCCAGGAGAACCAAATCCCTCATTAATTATTTGACACATAGCTTCTTTGAATCCAAACAGTTTCCCTCAAAATCTCCTACTTGGCTCTATTGCAAGGGAAATTTTAGATGTGGAGCTTGAGATTGTCCCTGTTGTCCCCATTTGTTGTGGGTCAACAATTTTTTCTGCTCAGTTGATAACCCGTAGGCTGAGAGACAGGTTTCGCAAGCATTTTTCAGACATCGTAGGTAATAAATCTACCAATGTAGCTCGCCATTTTAATATTAGCCATGGGGGGACCTCAAATTGATTCAAGTACAGGTTATTGAGAAGGTCAAATCCCACAAAAGAGGAGGTGACTTGTTTCGCCTCCTCTGTAAGTGGGAGGTGTTCTGGATATACAGATTATGGAGTAGAAAACCTCTGGGTCTTAATTTTTAATGGGATGTTACCCATTTCTACGATATATAATAAAATTATTCGAAATAAACAAGTGCAAAAATGTGTATATTATTGTCTGTATGAACTCCAATCAATCAAATGGTACAAAGCAATCCAGCAACGGCACCTCAAAGTATGAAATGGCCACTCACCAGATCCATACGCTGTCTTAATTAAGAGAACAGCCAAAGTGCTTTAAGATGTTCAATATGTTGAGGGCTCATGCAGTAGTCTCCTCATCGTTGGTTTCATACATAATAAAAAAAAGAAAAAGAAAAATAGTGCAATATGCCAGGAATCATGAACCATAACACAGATGATCCCCCTTTAAAGTGACTGTAGAGACTTAAGTGATTACCAACAGTGACGCACCACCACCTTCTGCAATTCACACTCACCAGACTCATAATACAAATGCACATGAAAGGAGCCCAACCAGCAAGATAGATCCAGATGCTCCACTAGACCGTGAATAGAATTGCGCAGAAGACAGCACAGCCAGCCAGATGGATCCAGATGTTCCACTTAAGGGACAATGCGGGTCCTAGACAGTATCAGATGCTCAGGCAGGTGTAGACATAGGGGACATGCGGTCACAAAAGCACCACCAAAGTTACCCATAAAGATAGAAAACAGGGCAACATAGTGTGGTCTGCATATTTATTAAAAAGAACACACACTACAGCAGTGTAGGCCTAATAGTGACAATAAAAACAAAAAGCTTACATGTAAATATACCACCGCTCATCACCTTTGCGGCAGCGTACTGTTATCCATGAACAAAAAGAATGCTGACGCTTTTCAAGCAAGCGCTTATTATCAAAGGATATAACATTGTCATTCTGTGTGGTGCGTTTATATACTCCACCTTATCCAACAGATTCATGTCAGCTGTGCCTGTCATTTCCAGGATTGGTGCCATCTTTCTGACGACCAAGCATCACTTCTGACACTAACGCTATTTACCCGGTATTGCATTCATCATTTCTGGGTTCTGCGCCAATATCTCAAGATGCCAGACGTCATTTCCGGCTTCAGTGCAATATTAATGGAGACCAACATTCCACAGTAGAAAAAAACGCAATGCATGATGTAAAGCAGTGACAAAAATACAGCGGCTGGCATGAAGCAGTTTCTCAAAATAAATTGACAATTCATCCAAAGAAATATATATATAAATGTCCCCAATAACTTATATGACCGAATACATAACATCATTTAAAATTCCAAACTATATAATATATGTAAAATTATATAAAATGAATTATAATATTAAAAAAAGTTTCTTACTATACAAATCGCAGAGAAGTAGGATAGATTACACGTTAAGGAGATAATGAAATGTAACCATAAAGTGAATGTCTGTCAAAAAGCGAGGGAGGTAAAAGTGGGGGATAGTATAATGCCAATCAACTGTGAAATCAGTGAAACAGTTGATGCCCAGTCGGCGTTATGTCCAAAAGGGAAATATGTTTTGAGTTCATATAACCATCTCTCTTTTGGAGATTTCTCTTAACTTGTTAGTACCTGTGGGGATGTAATTTAGAAATAGCTGTGAATTTAAAGGCTTTTGGATTTCTATTGTTGTATTGACGGAAATGCATAGACAAACTATGCTTTTTAAATCTCGTTTTGATCCTATATACATGTTCCCTTAAGCGATCCCTAAGGCATCTGGAAGTGCGACCCACATACTGTTTATGGTAAGTTCACTCCAGGAGATACACAACTTATATTGTTTCACAGATAATAAATTATTCTATATCATAACTTCTGCCTGTAGCACAGGAGAAGTTAGTAATTTTGCGTAATCTAGTATGATTTAAACTACATATCACACATTTCTTACAATGATAGAATCCTTTTAGATCCCTGAAAAAGGATAATTGCTTAGGGGGGTTAATGATAGATGGTGCTATTTTATCCTTTAAATTAGGGACCCTCCTAAAAACTACACCGGTTTATCGGGAAGAGAGTTCCCTAGAATCGGGTCAGATTTTAGGATGCCCTATCTTTTCTTAAAAATTCTTTTCATTACATAATGTTGAACTGAGAAGTTTGTAATGAAAGGGCAGAACATTTTTCTATTATTTTCCGATACTTTGTCAACAAGCAAAGACTGCCTATTCTAGCCTTTTTGACATTCACTTTGACATTCACTTGATGGTTACATTTCATTGTTTCCTTAACGTGTAATGTATCCTACTTCTCTGCGATGTGTATAGTAAGAAAACGTGTTTATTATAGTTCATTTTATATAATTTAATATATATTATATATTTTGGAATTTTAAATCATATTATATATTTGGTCATATATGTTATTGGGGACATTTATGAACAGTATCTCACAAAAGTGAGTACACCCCTTACATTTTTGTAAATATTTTATTATATCTTTTCATGTGACAACACTGAAGAAATGACACTTTGCTACAGGGTAAAGTAGTGAGTGTACAGCTTGTATAACAGTGTAAATTTGCTGTCCCCTCAAAATAACTCAGCACACAGCCATTAATGTCTAAGCCGCTGGTAACAAAAGTGAGTACACCCCTAACTGAAAATGTCCAAATTGGGTCCAAAGTGTCAATATTTTGTGTAGCCACCTCTATTTTCCGGCACTGCCTTAACCCTCTTGGGCAAGGAGTTCACCAGAGCTTTACGGGTTGCCACTGGAGTCCTCTTCCACTCCTCCATGATGACATCACGGAGCTGGTGGATGTTAGAGACCCTGTGCTCCTCCACCTTCCATTTGAGGAGGCCCCACAGATGCTCAATAGGGTTTAGGTCTGGAGCCATGCTTGGTCAGTCTATCACCTTTACCCTCAGCTTGTTTAGCAAGGCAGTGGTCGTCTTGGAGGTGTGTTTCGGGTCATTATCATGTTGGAATACTATCCTGCGGCCCAGTTTCCAAAGGGAGAGAATCATGCTCTGCTTCAGTATTTCACAGTACATGTTGGCATTCATGGTTCCCTCAATGAACTGTAGCTCCCCAGTGCCGGCAGCACTCATGCAGCCCCAGACTATGACACTCCCACCACCATGCTTGACTCTAGGCAAGGCACACTTGTCTTTGTACTCCTCCGTTGGTTGCGGCCACACACGCTTGACACGATCTGAACCAAATAAGTTTATCTTGGTCTCATCAGACCACAGGACACGGTTCCAATAATCCATGTCCTTAGTCTGCTTGTCTTCAGCAAACTGTTTGTGGGATTTCCTGTGCATCATCTTTAGAAGAGGCTTCCTTCTGGGGTGACAACCATGCAGACCAGTTTGATGCAGTGTGTGGCGTATGGTCTGAGCACTGACAGGCTGACCCCCTACCCCTTCAACCTCTTCAGCAATGCTGGCAGCACTCATATGTCTATTTGCCAAAGACAACCTCTGGGTATGACGCTGAGCATGTGACTCAACTTCTTTGGTCAACAATGGTGAGGTCTGTTCCCTGTCCTGTAAAACAGTTGTGTGGTCTTGGCCACTGTGCTGCAGCTCAGTTTCAGGGTTTTGGATATCTTCTTATAGCCTAGGCCATCTTTATGTAGAGCAACAATTCTTTTTTCAGATCCTCAGAGAGTTCTTGGCCATGAGGTGCCATGTTGAACTTCCAGTGACCAGTATGAGAGTGATAAAACCAAATTTAACACACCTGCTCCAAATTCACACCGGAGACCTTGTAAAACTAACGAATCACATGACACCAAGGAGGGAAAATGGCTAATTGGGCCCAATTTGGATATTTTTACTTAGGGGTGTACTCAGTTTTGTTGCCAGCATTTTAGACATTAATGGCTATGTGTTGAGTTATTTTGAGAGGACAGCAAAATTACACTGTTATACAAGCTGTACACTCACTACTTTACATTGTAGCAAAGTGTAATTTCTTTTAGTGTTGTCACACTAAAAGATATAATAAAATATTTAGAAAAATGTGAGGGTGTACTCACTTTTGTGAGATACTGTATATATTTCTTTAGATGAATTGTCAATTTATCTTAAGAAACTGCTTCATGCCAGCCACCGTATCTTTGTCACTGCTTTACATCATGCATTGAATCTCTTCTATTGTGGGATGTTGGTCTCCATTAATATGGCTCCGAAACCGTAAATGACGTCCGGCATCTTGAGATATTGGTGCCGAACCCAGAAATAACGCACACGTCACCGGGAAAATGACATTAGTGCCAGAAGTGACGCTTAGTCATTGGAAAGATGGCGCCGATCCTGGAAATGATGCTGTCATCACCGGGCGGCGGTTGTGTTTCACCTTTTTGTTGCAGGCAGCTCTTTTCACAGTGATTTATTTCTTTGCTTTATTTGGTCCTGAAGGACCCATTCAACCAGTGGCTCATCTAGGAGTAGCACTTCACTGGTAAGCACAAAAGGGTTTACCACACAAAGTTCTTCGACACTGGCTCTAGTGTCTGTCAGAAATGTCTGGATTGCAAGTTGATAAATAGCGTCCCGCAATCACTTCGACTTTCATAATAACACACTGTTTATATGAAGTTTAGCTAAAGGTCTAATTGGTTGATAATTACATTGGGACGTACTATGCTAACTTAATTTAACCACATGTAATGCCATGCTCTGGCATTTTGGGGACAAAAAAGGCTGGGAATGATGAAACCTTGAAAAATGGCACATATAATATTTTTCTAAGTAATACAAAGAAATACAAGAGGTGCACAAACAAATGTTCATTAAATGCAATTATATGGTGCATACCTTTAAAACAAGGACTATTGTGTTATTATTTTAAAAATAACTACACAGTAAGAGGTTAAAACCCATTAATCATTTCCCTGTATGCAATCCACACACCTTATACTTTGGGAAGATGACTCATTATAAGACAAGAATCATGTGTAGAAAATGAAAACAAACATCAGAAAGTACAAGACATGAACACTATATATTATACATTCATATAGAACAAATTGTGCTAAATACAGTATCTATCCTATGGCCCCTAAAGTAGATTGGTGGTTGTAACCCTCCTAGCCCCTGCAGCTCTCTGTTCCTTTTCCAAAATTCTGAATTGAACCTTTGATACACACGTCTGGCAACACTTTAAGGGATCATTTGTTTGTACACATCCACCATACAATGCATGTCAGGTCTACAGTTAATGCTGAGTCACTCCTACTCATTTTACTTTATTAACAGGAGCAAAACAGATTGCACCACTCTTATAACCATGAGACCATATTCAGACATGAAGATGGCCCTGATACATCTGAATTATGATGGCCATTTGAGTCCATGCATATGTAGCACCCTCACAGTTAGGTTGTTAGGCAAACCTAGTATTAGCTTCCTGAGCAGACACAGAAGCAGATATTCTTTAGTACAGTCTGTTTGGGGTTTCATAGGATGGGAGTTTGATTACCTCCCATGTCTTTGGAAGAAGCTTCTGGAGCTTAGGGATGGAGGATTCAAATTCCTGGCCTGATCATATAACATGGCCTAGCCAATCCCTGGGGAGGTGTGTCTAGATGGTGGCTAGGTTACTGTTAAATAGGGTAGAACTCTTGAGAGTCAATTCTCTTCTGCCTTTGTCGGAATGGGTCCTGGAACTCAAGGGAGGCAGAATTGCTTGCCCTTGAACCCACCTTCCTGGAATGGAAACTGGACTACTCCACTGGAGGTTGCCAGGTTCTGTGAGCAGAGCCAACCCCCCCCCCCCCGTGTGCAGTAGGCCTTAGTAGAAAAGTTGCCAGAAGCTAGACCATTTCAGCCCACTTTTCTACTAAGGCCTATTTAGCAATCTCCCTGGTCCGCAGCTGGGAAAGATACAGTATTGCTGCAGCCTAAAGGTAGAGGAGAGTCCTCTGCAATTTGTGCAAAAAGTGTTTTGGAGTATCTAACATGCTATCAAGCCTCCAAGTTAATAGTTACTAAGCAATAAACTTAAAAAAGACACCTCTGGACTGGTCATTGAGCCTTTGTGGAAAACCTGCTGTGTATCTGGCTTCCTGTGCTGAGTGGGGAAGGAACCTATGGCCAGTTACCCCCTTTTGGGGGTAGCACTACATAAGTATAATTAGTGACCCCAACCATGTACTGGGAATCAATCAAATTTCTTTCCTGCAAGCATAGAAAAGAAATTTGCCTGATTCCTCTATCAACACAGTTATTGTTGGAGGAATTCCTCCTGCCGAGCCATTGTCTTCTCCTGGCAGGGGGATGGGGAAGCCATCCCTGCAGGGAAAAATCAGTGATTATTGTTAGCAGCAATGACTTCTGCGTTCATAAATCGCATGTATAATCTGGCAGGCTGGATGAGTACATTCAGCCTGCCCATATATGGTTTGAATCATGCAGGTACTGGCCCAGATTCGAAGCATCTATGGCCGGCTTAAGTATAGAATAATGGGTGGAATATAATGTGTGTAGGCTCAGGCTTTTTTTAACCACAGCTCTTTAAGCCACCCTCAATATTTACCACAATGCAGATCCACCCACTAGTCACTGCACTGTGCACATTTTGGGGTTGATTTACTAAAACTGGAGAGTGCAAAATCTGGTGCAACTGTGCATGATAGTTAATCAGCTTCTAACTTCAGCTTCTTCAATTAAGCTTTGACAATAAAACCTGGAAGCTGATTGGTTTCTATGCAGAGACCTTTGTACTCTACTGCCATGTGTTTCCAAAATTTTAACTTGAGACTGAGAGGTATGTGAAATGTGCTGTTGTGACCCGATATAACATAACCATGCCTGCATTGTGTAATATGTTATAGTTTTTCAAATTCTTACTGGCTTATGTCATTTCAGTTATGGTATAATAAGCTCTTGCATGGCAATATAGAAGATTGCATATTGATATAATTTGCTATAATGGCTTTCTAAAATTTGCTACCATATAGTGACATGATGCAGTACAATGTATTATTGAAACAATGAACATGATGTAGGCCTGGCACCACCAATCTGTTTCCCTAAAACATAAATATTTCCATACCCACTCATTATTCCACACCCACAATTCACAACAAAGTGCTGTCCATACCCTTATAAAGTGGGCTCCTTCTCTCATTTCCTCTAGTGTTTACTAGGCAGAACATCCACTTCATTCTGCTCTGCCAAGATCCATGTAAAAAGGATCCTAACTGTACAGACTGGCAAACAGATATTCACGTAGCTACAAAAATGTGCATGGCGTTTAACAATCTTGGTCTGTGTATGACCGTATTGGCTTGAATGGTTCATGTATTTAAACTCCTCTGCTGTTTACTGGAACCGGGATATCTCTCGCTAATATTGCTAGTCTAAAGCTGGCCATAGACAGATGAAAATTCTGCCAGTTCAGCAGGAACCGTCCGGATTTCGGTCCATCCATTGGCAGGCCAGTTGTACTGAAGTCGATTCATCAATCGGTTTAAGGTTTTTTTGCTTGATCATTGCTGGCAGCAATAGCCGCCAGCAATGATCATTGTACTCTGCTGGTGAGGAAGGCTTCCTGTGCATCCTGCTGGCAGAAAACAATAGCTCTGCTGGTGAGATTCCCCCATCAACACTGAGGGAATTGAGCGATTTTCTTTCCTGCAATCCGTGGTTGAAGGAGAGAAAATTCCATAATGTATGGCCTGTTTAACCAGAGAATATTTATAATATGTGAGTTTAATGTTTTATTTAAAGCTTAAAATGATAAAAAAAACGAGCTGGAATAAGTGGCACTTAAATAACCCATGTACTTTCCAGCTCTTGATGGTGATGCAGTCAGACTCAGCATTTCTAGCAATAACTGCAACATTGAGCATGGGTTCATAAACTCACATTTATGGTGATGAAGTCCTATGTGTTTATTAGAGACATTGTCAAAACCCTTGTGGCTCAACCCATAGCATTTCATATAAGGCTGGATTCACACCTTTGCATTTTTAGTGCTTTTTGCATTTTGCAGATTTGCACTGCAGTCCATTTAATATGGTTTATGGTTTCCTATGGAACACGTTCTGAAGTGCAAATCTGCAAAATGCAAAAAGCACTAAATATGCATAGGTGTGAATCTAGCCTAAAACTCAATTACATGGTAGCCAAAGCATTAGCCCATTAGAACAGTATTTTCGTATCATAACAGGGTATGGGCATGGGCTCTGAATGACTCCAATATCATCATATGACACTGTGAATAGGCCCTCAAAGACTGTAAGATGTGTGCTAATTAAGTAACTAAGTATCAGTGAGATGGATTGAGAGATAGTCAAATGAAATTTGAAGTGCTTTGTTGAGTTGAAGTGTATGTATGGGCAAAAAAAAAAAAGAAATTCATAACATTTTTGCAAAGCAAGCACATTTTGCAAAACATGTCCTTTCAAAAACACTGCAAGTTCAGAAGCATCTGCTATTATTGCCAGAAAAAACAAGAAAGCACCTAACATCCTGTAAATTGTAAAATGCAGTGAAATTCCAAACAGTCAGTCCTACCCAGTATTTCCCTGCTGGACTACAAAACACCCAATATAGCAGGGGAGAGCTCAGGCAAGGCTGACAACATTGCTTGGAATTTCAGTGCAGCAGAGTGGGGCCAGTACAAGATGGGGTCAAACGAGCACCTGCCCCAGGTGAGGTGTTGAGGGGGGGGGCGCACTACTGGTGCCGCTCCTCGCTGACAGGAGTGATCTCGATTTCACTCCTGTCACAAAGAGCAGATGCCAACACTTGCTGGAGGGAGGACTAGGCTTTCTCCTCCCTCAAGCCTGCAGGGGGCAATAGAAAGCTGCCATTGGCACTGAGAACTCATCTCAGTCTCAGTGCTGCACTAAGGAGTGAAGGCAGACTGTCCTTCCCTTCCTTGTTATGTAACTTACCACATGACTGCAGAGAGGAAGCAGAAGCTGCCTTCATTCCAGGAGAGCTGTGAGTGCAAGGGGGAGGGGGGGTTAAAATTGATTTACTGGGACACATTGTTTAAGGAGGCACTGTGATGGGCCAGCTGATATATGGAGACACACTGATAGGGGAACACTAATGTAAAGAGGAACACTGATTGGGACACCTGATTTAAAGGGGACACCAATGTAAAAGGAGTCTCTAATGGGACACCTGGGGTAAAGGGGGACTCTGATGGGACGCCTGATGTAAAGGGGAATGCTGATGGGACACCTGATGTAAAGGAGGACTCTGATAGGAACACCTGATGTTAAGGGGAACTCTGATAAGGGCATCTGATCTGAAGGTGGACTCTGATGGAGACACCTGATCTAAAGGGGCACTCTGATGGAGACACCTGATGAAAAGGGGGACACCTGATGTTAAGGGGGACCCTTGTGGGGACTCCTGTTGTAAAGGGGGACACTTATGGGGACACCTGATATATAGGGGGCACCTGATGCATAGGGGGACTCTGATTGGGACCCCTGTTCTAAAGGAAGGATTATAATGAGGACACCTAATGTAAAGGGGGACTCTAATTGGGACACCTGATGTAACGGGCCTGATGTAAAGGGGGACTCTGGCTGTTACACGTGATGTAAAGGGGGACTCTGACTGGGGCACCTGATGTATAGGGGGGTTTGATTGGGAAGCCTGATGTAAAGGGGTATATTGATGGGGACACTTGATGTAAAGGGGGACTCTGATTGCGACACCTGATGTAAAGAGGGCCACTTGATGTAAAGGGAGACTCTGATTGGGACCCCTGGTGTAAAGGGAGGACTTTGATGGGGACACCTGATGTAAAGGGGGGCACCAGATGTAAAGGGTGACTCTGATGAGGACACCTTATGTTAAGTGGTTTTATTTTCTTTTACTTGAAATGTGGAAGTGATTGGCTTACTTTCATGTTTCATTAGAGAGAGATTTGGAACTCAGCAAACGCTAGCAACCGGACCTCTTTGAATTTGAATTAATTCCCCCTTCTCTAAGTAGACATTTGTGCATTGCAGGAATGTGTGCAAAATTGCATACATTGCTGCAATAGACAAACACTGCCCTTTTAAAAGTTTGCATTGGTGATTAGTGTTGAGCGAACCAGAACTGTAAAGTTCGGGTCCGTACCAAACTTTGGGGTGTCCGGGACCCGGACCCGAACCCAGACATTTGAAAAAAGTTTGGGTTCGAGTTCGGGGTTCTGGTATTTGATTCCACGTGTTGAATAGCTGCCAAGGGCAGCCAATCAACAAGTGTTTCACTGGTTTTCCCTTAGAAGCCATCCTTGGGGCTTGAGCTTGGGTTTGAAAAAAGTTTACAGACCCAAGCCCAGGCCCAGGGCCTGTGGGGTTTCAAACCATGCCTGGGCTTGAAATGTCAAGACCAAGCGAGTTGTGATTAGTGGTTACGTTTGAAAATTTTCCCGTCACAAACAGATAACGTCGTTACATACGTTAAAACGTGTGTAAGGACGTTACGTGTTTACAGATGAATCTCTTCCCCCTTAATTAAGTTTAAGTTTCTCCAGGCCAACGATCGCAAACGACTCAAGGTTTAGAGAGAGATTACTTTGTACTTTCATTCGGTTAGTGAAGGTGTAAAGT
>BLSH010131538.1:524810-536342 GCA_018402905.1 Glandirana rugosa | reverse complement strand
TGCATGCAAACTGTGACGGGTAAGAAACTGTCACTGTCCTCAGACATAGCAGGGGAATTCCGCTCATTCTTTGAAAGACTATACAATCTGGCGGACCCCGCGTCTGCAGGTCCACCCGGGGAGGAAACCCTGGAGATGCAAAAGTACCTGATCTCCTCAGGGATGCCTACTCTGGATCTTGGAGTCCAGGAGGAACTTGAACAACCAATCTCAGTCAAGGAGCTCGGTGCAGCACTGGCCAACGCAAAGCCCAAAAAGACCCCTGGCCCGGATGGGCTGACCCCTGCCTACTACAAGATGCTTTTTGAGTCCCTCTCGGGCCCCTTGGTGGAAGCGCTTAACACTACCCTGCACGGGCAATCTTTCCCAGTGGACTCCCTGAGAGCCTACATATTCCTGATCCCTAAGGAGGGAAAGGATCCTCAACATTGTGACAGTTATCGCCCCATAGCCCTCTTGAATACCGACTTGAAGCTGTTTGCGAGGGTCCTGGCGAACAGGCTGCTTCCACACGTGTCGGGGCTGATCCACCGTGACCAGGCAGGATTTGTTCCCCAAAGAGAGGTGAGGGACAACACCATCTGGGTACTGAACCTGATACACTCGGCCAGATCGGGGGGGAGGCCTCTGCTCTTGCTGTCCACTGACGTGGAGAAGGCCTTCGACCGGGTCAACTGGTCTTTTCTCAGAGCCACATTGGAACATGTGGGCCTCCACGCATCGATGCTCGGTTGGATCATGTCCCTCTATGCTGACCCCTCGGCGGCGATTAGGGTCAATGAGACCAGATCTGACTTTTTTGGGATTCGCAACGGAACCCGGCAGGGCTGCCCATTATCTCCCCTAATTTTTATTTTGATGCTTGAACCCTGTCCCTGTACATTGAGGTTGGACCAGGAAGTAACGGGCTTCCGGAAGGGGTCTAGCTCACACAAGGTCGCCACTTTTGCAGACGACCTTGTTTTCTTCCTGTCCTCGCCCCACATGTCCCTGCCGAGAGTTCTTCTGTTGCTGCGGGAGTATGGATCGTTGTCGTATTTTCAGATCAACATGGCCAAGTCCTCGGTACTCAATATTACCATTGACCAGGCTGTGGTGGACCGTCTGAGGGCGGCCTACCCTCTGCGTTGGACCAGCACCTTCATACGCTATCTAGCGGTCGACATTACCAGCGAAATAAAGGCCCTTTACTCTGTGAACTATATACCTCTACTTGCCCGATTGAAGAAGGATTTACTCCGCTGGCATTCACTAGCGCTGACGTGGTTTGGCAGATGTAGTGCTTTGAAGATGACTGTCCTCCCTAGAATGTTGTATATCATGCAAGCGCTACCCAGGTCCGAGGTGGTGGGGCCAGTGATGGTCAGTCCTCCCTTAGACTTTCTCTGTGGCCTTCAGCTCCCAGCCTTTTTGCGGAGGTCCCAGTGGACTCCGGGAGGCTCTAGGCAGCTGACTAACCTGGAGGCGATTTGGCGCTCCGGGGAGCCTGTTCACCACGGCCTTTCCCTACTGTACACTTTGCTGACTCAGCCCCGAGCTGATTTTCAGCCACCGTTCCTTCTCCAATGGGAAGAGGATTTGGGCGTCCAGTTGACTACTACAGAGAGAGAGAAAATACTGCACTTCGCTCATAAATCCTCCAAGGCCACCAGGATTCAAGAATCCTGCTATAAAATTCTTACAAGATGGTACAGAGTGCCAACGGTTCTTCATTGGTTATTCCCTCAGACTCGAGCTTGATAAAGGAGCACGGCTGCCACACCAATCGCAGCACACCGGCTCGGATAACGCGTCGGTGTCCAGTGATGTCATCATCCTGGGATTCTAGCTGCCACGGAACCAAGCCTCATTTCAAGATTCCCCTGTCTCCGGCCGGTTACCAACTCACAGGGACGCTTTCTACAGTTCATGATGGTGCTATGAATCCTGGCCTATGGACGTCTCACTGATGTTACCCCTTTCAGGACCTGCTCATGTGCCTTTTATCTTCTGTCTCATGTGAGTTGCCAATTGTTGGTTTTAATAAACTGTTTTTAAAGTCTGCACTTAGATGCGCCTCTTTTCTTCTCTTTTTTTCGCACCATAAGAAACTTGACTGGTGTTGACATGGAAGACAAGCCACTGGCGTGTTTACTACACTTAACAGATCGCCCCATTAAGAAGTACAAAACCTCACTAACAATGCAGCTATTGAATGTGGCTAAGGCATGCATCCCTCTTTGCTGAAAGTCCGAGCTCCCTCCCTCTCTGGCACTCTGGTTCTCGAAAGTAAATGATTTGAGAAACATGGAGGACCTGACTGCTACCCTGAACAACAGGGAGGAGGCCTTCCAGGAGACCTGGCGACCTTGGCAGTACTTTGTCTATACGGACGCCTATTTGGCGGAATTACCGCGCTGAACTACTGGATGGACGTGGTGCCAGGGGATCCTGGGCGGGCGACATGCAATCGTCACTGTATCCTCTATACTTCTTGTCTACATATCTGTTAGATTATGCTTCCACTCTGTCTTTTAGTTCCTAAACCCAAACGTTGAGCTTCCTTGTGATAACCTAATCTTAATTCACCCTCCTAATTCACAGCATGTGGTCCTGGGGGTTGGTGGCGCCCTGGTTGCGGTGGAGGAGGGCATCTGGCCGACTTTTTCTCCGGGTCCCTGAGCCTCTGGGGCCCGGCGCCCTCACCTCTCCCTGGACGTTTGCCAGCCCCGGGGTCATTCTATCTAAATTCTTTCAATATGGGTTTAGTGTTGCTTTATCCCAATGTACACTTTGTCTCTATGATTTTGTATTTGATGATGGCTTTCCAGCTGTATGTATCTTTCTAATTCTTTGGAAAAATAAAGGAATTAAAAAAAAAAGCCTGGTGAGCCAAACGGAGGGACTCACTAGCATGAATATATTGCCAATTCGCCAGCTTTTTGAATTGAAAAGAGTATGCAATGATGCGCCCTCTGAGAAAAGCCTTCCCTGCCTCCCAGAAGAGGTTGGGGGAAGAAAGGTGTTCACGGTTGGTCTCATTGTACTCAGTCCAAGCTGTTTGGATTGCCCTTTTAAAGTCCTCATTGTCTGTCAGATATGAGGGGATGCTTCAAACATTAGACAAGCGAGGGGCGATCAGCCCTGAGATCCTAACGCTAACAGGTGAGTGATCACAGATCGCCATCTCTTTGATGGACGAGGAGGATACCAGAGGGAGTAAACCCACTGCACAGAAGAGGTGGTCGATGCGTGAAAATGATTGAGAGGGTGAATAAAAGGTGAAATATTTATCCCTAGGGTGCGCAGTGCGCCATGTTCAGTAAGGTGAAGCATCTCAATGGAGTGGGCTAAGGACGTTAAAATCCCCCCCGATAAGAAGGAGCAGTTCAGGAATTTGCAAGACCCAAGACAGGAAATCCTGGATAAAGGCCTGCCCTGGCGAGTTAGGAGCATAGACATTGGAGAGAGCGATATCACGGTCAGCAACAGTTAAATGAAGTGAGCCTGCGACCATCCGAGTCCGACTCAACCGAGCAAACAGAGAAAGGAAGGTTTTTGTAGAGGAGAGTAGCTACACCAGCTTTTCGGCCCACAGCGGGAGATCCGAAAACCCTGCCTACCCACAGCTTGCACAACATGAACAAATCATCTGCAGCGAGATGCGTCTCCTGCAGGAGGGCCGCATCCACTTTCAAGCATTTTAGGTGCCTTAGGATTTGCCTAGCCCCTTAACATTCCATGAAACTACCCTTGGGTGATTCCCTACCTCTGGGGGAGCCATGGCCACAATAGATAGGTGCGTGAGGGTGCCCCAATCAGGGATGTGAGCATCACAGAGATGGCCTCCCCAGATCTTCCAGGTTTTCGGTAGGATTCTGAGATAGGAGAAAGGGTAACTAGATCAGTGATTATACAAATCAACAGAACAACAACAAGATGAAGGACAAGCCTCCCAAAACATTTTAGGGACTTGACTTTTTTCCCCACAGAGCACTCCTCCTCAGTGCCCCTGCCAGAAGGCGACTCCCGATGTCTGCTATGTGGGTTCCCACTCCGAGGGGAGAGAAGAGAAGAGGGGGAGAGTGAAAAAGGAAAGAAGAAACAGGAAGAGAAGGAAGCAGAGGGGAAGTGGGAATGGAACATATATGCAGGAGGTGGAAAGAAAGGATTAGCGGGGGTAGGAAGGGTGAGAGGTGGGGGGGGTGGTGAGGTAGAGGGGTAGAGAGATGAAGAGGTGGGGGGACCTGGACAAAATAAAGATGGCAGAGCAGCAACAATAAACTGGCAAATAGGAAAAGCTAGTAAGCTAACAGTCCATAATGTTAAGATGAGAATCAGCATAGGCAGGCATTCTACGAGGGCTTAGCCCAACAGTGACAAACATCAGTCAGTAGGAAAACTCACAGAACGTTGATATGGTAAGGAGCAGGGTCACACCGTATCAAAGATGATGCAGCTCCATAACTAGCAAAGGAGTCAATCCCAAGAAGGAAAGAGGATAGTGCTCATGTTGAACCAACAATGGATCGTTCGGTAGGGAGACCAAAGCGAATCCGTTTAACAGGAGGCTTCTGTGGGCTGGATTGTTTGCTTGAGGATAGAGCTGACTTCCTGGGGAGAGCTGGGACATGTGCGGTGGAGGGGGTCCCCTGTTACATGTCCGAAGGCTGCTTATTGTTGATGTAGTTTTCAGCGTCGGATGGTGAAGTGAAGGATAGATGTTCACCAGTAGGTGATTGAACGTGTAGGGTTGCTGGATAGGCCAGGCTGAATTTTATATGGCTTCTGTGAAGCGCAGAGCAAACTGCTGAGAAGGCCTTTTGCTTGTGCATGACTTTGATGGCGTAGTCGGCAAAAAGTAATAAAGGGCAGTTCTCGACGGACAAGTTGTGTTCCCGGCAAAATTTTTGTAGTATGGCTTGTTTATCGGTATAGTTGAGGTAACGGACGATAACAGGTCTAGGCTTAGATAGTATGTCAGTCTGCTGGCCTATACGGTGGGCCCTTTCCACTATGCAGAGGGTGAAGAAAGGAGAAGCGCCCATGGAACTTTAAATGAGACCGACATATGGTCCAGGGAAACAGACAAGTGGTTGAAGTAGAATGCTTGTTTATTGTTTGTAATAAACAACTCGTTCTGAACAGACAGGTTCAAAGCCTCTACACAATGGGCATGTGATGTGCTCACAATCAAAGACATGTACAAAACAGATGAATACAAACTGATGGGAAAATATACACAGTGCATCTTAATACTCGAAATATACACAATGCATCTTTATACTCTACATGTTTCGTGAGCTCGGCTCGCTTCCTCAGGAGTGGACGCATGGCATCTACAAGTAGACAAAAATGAGTGTATACAGCACAGCATGGTTATAAATAATAGTACAGTGGCAGGGGTCCTGGTAGGTACCCTGTACTTACATGTGTGAGAGTGTACTTTATTCAGAGGGGTCCCCAAACGACCACAAAGGGAGGCACCCTGCACGGGAGCCGAGGGGGCATGGCCAGCGGCCCCCGCCCAAGATACAAGCACCGGACCAGCACGACAAGGAGAAACAGGAAGGAAAGGTGGCTGGGTCAGCTCCATGGTTCCGAAAAGTGGTGTAACTGGTAAAAAATATTGTCTATATTAGTGTATCATGTCGAGAATGAGGACCCAATAATCCCTCTTGTATGAGCAGAGAAGTAAATATATGTACCAAAATAATAGGTTACAACACTGGATCGTTAGAGTCAGACACATAGGCAGTAAAGTGTGAAACCGAGCAGCGAGAAATCAAGGAATGAAAAGAGAAAAGGAGAGAAGGGAGAAAAGATAGAAAGGGAAAAGAAAGAGAAGAAAAGAGAATGAAAACAGCCAAGTGAAAAAAGGGGAGGGAAGTGAAAAGTTGGAAAAGTGAGGATAAAAAGGAAAAAGGGAAAACATGAGAAGGTGAAAAAATGGATCGAAGTGAGATGGCTAATTATGTGTATATGAAGTGGAAAGGCATCAAGGAAGACTAGTAGTAGAGTGAGCCGATGATAGTGTATAACAAATGCTTACCGATTGTGGAAAAGCTGTGACTAGTCAAAGGGATCAGTATGTTGTGTCCTGACCAGTGTGCGAGCGTGCAGCATGAAGGAAGAGGAGAGAGGACTTGTCGTGCTGGATCCCGTGATCCATATATCCGGGTGGGAGCCGCTGGGCAAGCCCCCAACGCCATACGTCGGAGGCAGACAGAGTGAGCCCGCACCAAACCCGCCCCAAGGGGGCGCGAGCAGGAGCAAGCCCCACCTGCCAACCGGATGGAGAACCACTTGAGGCACCTGGAGACATGCTGAGGGGCGGTCCCCGGGTGTGTGCAGAGCATGGCGCCGAAGTGCCGGTGTGATGGGACAGCCCAATGGGAACGAGGAGGAACCCTACAGGAGACACAGCCACACATGTAAACCAAAGGGCAGAGATATGAATGTAAATATTACAAATAATTGTGTTAGCTGGACCAGAGGACAAAGAGCAAAACCAGAGGGCAATGGGTGTCTTCCACCCGGATACATAATAAAAGGGAAATGGTTTGCTGATTGCTTCTACAATGTCGCACCTCCATCCCTAATCATAATGAAGAAAGGAGAAGCGCCCCTGGGACTTTAAATGAGGCCGACATATGGTCCAGGGAAACAGACAAGTGGTTGAAGTAGAATGCTTGTTTATTGTTTGTAATAAACAACTCGTTCTGAACAAACAGGTTCAAAGCCTCTGCACAATGGGCATGTGATGTGCTCACAATCAAAGACATGTACAAAACAGATGAATACAAACTGATGGGAATATATACGCAGTGCATCTTAATACTCGAAATATACACAATGCATCTTTATACTCGGCGCATTTCGCGAGCTCGGCTTGCTTCCTCAGGAGTGGACGCATGGCATCTACAAGTAGACAAAAATTAGTGTATACAGCACAGCATGGTTATAAATAATAATACAGTGGCAGGGGTTCTGGTAGGTACCCCATACTTACATGTGTGAGAGTGTACTTTATTCTGAGTACAGAGTAATGATACTGTGCAGCCTCAAAAATAAATCTTACCAATATGAAACATAAATAACGACGTGTAAAAATCCCACAGGTGTAATAATTATAATATCATCAAATGGGTGAACAAACATGCATAAAGTGTGCAATCTGCAAAGAATAGCAACTCAGTGGTGAGACCACTGCTGATAACTTCAGAGTGGTTCTGTGGGTGATGATCAATGATAAATATAAAAGTCTCTGTGAAATAACGTATGAAGTGCAATATGTGTATAAATGTTCCAAACACACTGAAGTGGTCCACACGTGTGATCCCAGCCAATTTTGGAGAGAGTCTTCAGCGCTCCGCCAAAAGGACTGATGGGAACGTGACACAATCCCCGTCCCGTGCTCTCAGAACTCTCACCTCAGATACATAGGGCAATCGCCTGTGTATAACTACTCCTAGTAATATTGCGGTGCCGTCCTTGTTTTCCTATTCCAAACAATCAGCTTCCATCAGTGAGACACTCATTTAGGTGGGGATAAGAAAAGAGAACTCCCATAGTGTAGTAGATTAAAATCAGCTATGTAGTTTATTGTGTCAAATGCCTGCTTACATTTAAGAAATAGTGAAAACGCAGTGGATGTACAAAGATGGCAGCAAGTGCCTCTTACTCTGCTTCCAATAACGTACGTCCGGTCACTTCCGCCTACGCGTTACGTTACGTCACGTCACGTGACTTCATCAGGGTAACCACTTGTCTGTTTCCCTGGACCATATGTTGGCCTCATTCAAAGTCCCATGGGCACTTTTTCATTCTTCATTATAATTAGGGATGGAGGTGCAACATTATAGAGGCAATCAGCAAACTATTTCCCTTTTATTAGATATCCGGAGGGAAGACATCCTCTGGTTTTGCTCTTTGTCCTCTGGTCCAGCTAACACAATTATTTGTAATATTTACATTCATATCTCTGCCCTTTGGTTTACATGTGTGGCTGTGTCTCCTGTAGGGCTCCCCCTCGTTCCCATTGGGCTGTCCCATGTACGGGAGCTGCGATCTGCCATTGCCTCATTTTCCAGGCAGTGTTCACTCCCTCCCCTCCCCTTTAGGAGGATGGGCGGTTCACACCGCCACTTCGGTGCCATGCTCTCCACACACCCGGGAACCGCCCCTCGGCATGTCTCCGCGTGCTTCGTGTGGTTCTCCATCCGGTTGGCAGGCGGGGCTCGCTCCTGCTCGCGCCCCCTTGGGGCAGGTTCGGTGCGGGCTCACTCTGTCGGCCTCCAACGTATGGCGTGGGGGGTGTGCCCCTTGGCTCCCGCCCGGATCATTGGGTCCTCATTCTTGACATGATACACTAATATAGACAAAATTTTTTACCAGTTACACCACATTTCGGAACCATGGAGCTGACCCAGCCACCTTTCCTTCCTGTTTCTCCTTGTTGTGCTGGTCCGGTGCCTGTATCTTGGGTGGGGGCCGCTGGCCATGCCCCCTCGGCTCCCGTGCAGGGTGCCTCCCTTTGTGGTCATTTGGGGGCCCCTCAGAATAAAGTACACTCTCACACATGTAAGTATGGGGTACCTACCAGGACCCCTGCCACTGTACTATTATTTATAACCATGCTGTGCTGTATACACTCATTTTTGTCTACTTGTAGATGCCATGCGTGCACTCCTGAGGAAGCGAGCCGAGCTCGCGAAACACATCGAGTATAAAGATGCATTGTGTATATTTTGAGTATTAAGATGCACTGTGTATATATTCCTATCAGTTTGTATTCATCTGTTTTGTACATGTCTTTGATTGTGAGCACATCACATGCCCATTGTGCAGAGGCTTTGAACCTGTTTGCTCAGAACGAGTTGTTTATTACAAACAATAAACAAGCATTCTACTTCGACCACTTGTCTGTTTCCCTGGACCATATGTCGCCCTCATTTAAAGTCCCAGGGGCGCTTCTCCTTTCTTCATTATGATTAGGGATGGAGGTGCGACATTATAGAGGCAATCAGCAAACCATTTCCCTTTTACTATGCAGGAGGCACGCAGACCCAGCTGCTCCAGTATAATGGTATCCTGAAGGTCATGGTAAAGCGTGGAGAGTTTGGCCACCCCAGCGGAGAGAGCAGTGGTGCCATCCCCCACACATGAGATCCGCTCCTCTGTTTGATAGATCCTTAGGGATTGAAATTGAAGTACCCTATGCAGTTGCTCTAGCCCTTTAATAACAGCACTGTCCACTGCCTCAGTAATCATAGGGGTGAGGAGAGTGACCACCGCTTGGGCTATGCCCGCTGGAGATGCAGGGTCAGGCTGGGTGAGCAGTGTATGCTCAGTGTGTGCTATACTGGCAGGGAGGGCCGTGTGAAGAGCAGTGGTGCTGCTCATGGTAGTTGGAACAGGCGCCATGGTAGCTGCGGCCTGAGAGCTGTCCCCGCCGCCCCTGCATGGAGCGGCTGGCGGCCGTGCCACCGATCGCTCCACGTAGCGATCCATCTGTGTCCCCCGGATGGAAGGGAAGGTGGGGAGGGGGTTACCTCGGCAAAGGCAGGCTCTGTGGCTGGTTTCCAGAGGAGCGTAGCGGGAGCTGGTGTCCGGAACTGGAAGTCTTGCATCATTTTTTATGATGTTGATGAATGTCATATTTTTAAATTTTATTCAATAAAACTGAATTTTTTCATATTATATATTATTTGTTTGGTCGTAAAGGATGCGTAAGGAGGTAAGTTCAAATATTGAAACAGTGGTGCCGGTCAGGCGAATTATATAGTATTGATAAGATGACAAAGTTTTTTAGTAAGGTATAATTGAAAATTGAGGTAATCCCAGATCCCAGTCAGACTTGAAATGGTCCACCAGTGGTCCCCTGGGTGCCCAGGGAGACCAGCACCATCTGTAATCAGTCTGTATAGATGTGACCCTCCTTATTGGCCGCAGCAGAATTGGGATTACCTCAATTTTTAATTATACCTTAGTAAAAAAGTTGACCTCTTTGTCATCTTATCAGTACTATATAATTCGCCTGACCGGCACCACTGTTTCAATATTTGAACTTACCTCCTTACGCACCCTTTACGACACTAACTGATATACACCACTAGGGGTGTGTTGGTATTTGGCCTGGGGGGCCACAGGGTTCCCCCAGACCTATCTCCCCCCTCCCCTTCCTTCATTTGGGTGGAACCCTGGGACCTGTGGATGCTTCTCCATCCCAGTGGACGACCTAAGGCTTGCTACAGCAGCAACTATACTCTATACATACTGTGTAATCTCACAAAGAAGACTATGCCTTCCACCAACTCTTCTAAAGATAGCAACCAATGTATTACCACTTTCTTTTTTCCCCTGAAGAAGAGGAACAACGCATGACCTTGAAACGCATTGGGTAGCACTCTATATCTTTACAAGAGTGTGTTGCATTAAGTGGTTTGGTTTAGACACGTATTGTTCATACCAATAATATTATTGTAACATGATTTATGGGATTTTGTACCTCCCTATTTTAATCTCCCGTAAAATAAAAGTATGAGATTTTTATTAATCGTCTGATTTTTGCTTTGTGGAATTCATGCCTTAAAAAGTCCCAATTAGAGGGTTTTTTGTGTCAATAATGCATTTAGGGATGTGGGCATCTATTCCATATATCCCCTAAGAGATAAGCTGTTTATCAAGTACACTCTGTGCAGAATTATTAGGCAAATGAGTATTTTGACCACATCATCCTCTTTATGCATGTTGTCTTACTCCAAGCTGTATAGGCTCGAAAGCCTACTACCAATTAAGCATGAGGTGGAGGTGGAACGACCGCAGACTCAGCCTGACCTCGAGAGACGGGAAATGGCTAGGTCGGTGCCCGGGTAGGTAGACCGGGTAGTTCTGAGTGAGAGTAAAGTAGTCAGGTATTTTGGAATCTTTTTAGTCAGAACTCTATAAAGAAACGGGTCAGAACTGTAAAGTCGTACACACAGAACAAGTCACCACCAGCAAAAAGTCGGAAAGAATGGAACCGGTACAGAGACTCATAACGTGTGGAACACGAAAACCCGTGAGGTCACTACAACGTCGAGACTTTATACCGTTTTGACCACCGTTCACCGTAGAACCGTCGACATGCGAACTGAAAAGAGTCAAGTGCCCGTCAATAAAACGCGGAACCAAAAAGGTGTGCGAAGAACACTGGGACAACCGATAAAACTTACTTTGCGAACTAACAAGCTACTAGTGCGAAGTCTTCGAACCGTTAAAATTCTCACGACGTAGGGAGACGTTCTATAGAGTGATAAAAACTGAAAAGCCTCGGACAGTTCAGGAAGAAAACTGGGTAAAACGGTTTCCTTTCCTTCAACGGATTATTAATACGTGTGGACTATATCCCACAACTACAGTAATTTGGTGTGGGGAAGAGTAATGACTCTACGTGTAGTGGATTATACGAATTAACCATCATCCGAAAGCTCGGATATGTCGAACCTCATTCTGTTGTACGTATTTCTCCTACTACACCAGTTTTATGAGTAAACGGATTATTAAGACGTG
>BLSH010131538.1:514761-524800 GCA_018402905.1 Glandirana rugosa | reverse complement strand
AGGACAATGCTCCATCACACGCGTCCAAGTACTCCACAGCGTGGCTGGCAAGAAAGGGTCTAAAAGAAGAAAAACTAATGACTTGGCCTCCTTGTTCACCTGATCTGAACCCCATAGAGAACCTGTGGTCCATCATGAAATGTGAGATTTACAAGGAGGGAAAACAGTACACCTCTCTGAACAGTGTCTGGGAGGCTGTGGTTGCTGCTGCACGCAATGTTGATGGTGAACAGATCAAAACACTGACAGAATCCATGGATGGCAGGCTTTTGAGTGTCCTTGCAAAGAAAGGTGGCTAAATTGGTCACTGATTTGTTTTTGTTTTGTTTTTGAATGTCAGAAATGTATATTTGTGAATTTTGAGATGTTATATTGGTTTCACTGCTGAAAATAAATAATTGAAATGGGTATATATTTGTTTTTTGTTAAGTTGCCTAATAATTATGCACAGTAATAGTCACCTGCACACACAGATATCCTCCTAAAATAGCTACAACTAAAAACAAACTAAAAACTACTTCCAAAAATATTCAGCTTTGATATTAATGAGTTTTTGGAATCATTGAGAACATGGTTGTTGTTCAATAATAAAATTATTCCTCAAAAATACAACTTGCCTAATAATTCTGCACTCCCTGTATATAGCCCTACAGAACAGACAGACAGTGCACAGTTCACATGGGCTTTGCTGCTTAACTGCAAACAGGAGCAGGAAACTTTATTCAGGAAGAAGACATAGACAATTGTCATAGATGCAGCTAAAAACATTTAAACACTGCAATCTACTGGCTGAAGAATATATCTGTAGTTATTCTACAAAAATACACGAACAATGTATCCCAACACCCCACTCAACAACTACTCCTTATATTAGTTCCATTTCGGATCTCAGTCCTATAAATCATTTTCTTGTAAGTGATTTTGTCAATAGTGATCCACTTTTGTTTCTCATGAGGTTTTGCATATCATCCCATGAATCTGGCTCTGGTTTTAAGTGTACTCGAGCAACATAGGACAGATGTTTGGCTGGGATGCCTTTATTGCTTCTGGTGGATTTCCTGATTAAAGCCTCTTGTGGCCTGGTTTCTTCTTTTTCAGCCTTTGGATTGTCTCTGTTAATTTCTATTTCAGTGTCACTTTGTTGCTTTTCCTCATGTGATACTGATGTGGAATCTCCCTCAGTTTGAAGTGTTTGTGTTAGTTCATGAAATTTTGAACACAAAGAAGTTTCTTCGACAATTACACTTCTACTGATGGTTACATTGTTTACGTGTCTATGTGTAGAATTCTGTATCTCTTTTGAGATTCAATGTACCCCACAAGTACACCTTCCTTTGTGCAAACATCCCATTTTGTGCATTTTTCTCTGGGAATGTGCACATAGGCTTTGCTTCCAAAAATCTTGAGCTGGTTTAAATTCAGGGGCTTTCCATCCCACAGTTCATATAAAGTTTTATCAGCTGATTTTCCTGGTAGTCAATTTTGGAGATAGTATGTAGTCATAATTCCCTCCCCCCAGTGTGTGATTGGCATATCTGCATCAAACGGCATGGTCCTTCCACTCTCCCATAGCATACAGTTAATTCTTTCTGCACCTCTGTTTTGTTCTGGGTTGTATGGTACAGTAGTTTTAAATATTATGTCATGCTTTCTGAAAGTTGCCTGTGTGTTATCACCTGTATATTGAGCTCCATTGTGTGAGCAATATACTCTGCATTTTGTCAAATTTGTTGTTACTTGAGCCAAATACTGTTCAAGTTTCTGTAAGTTTCTGTCACTTGTGTTGTGTAACAGATATAGTGTAGTATATCTGGAGTAATGAAGGAAGAGACCCCATTAACTGGACTTTTAGGGCCCAAAATGCATGATACGTGTAGTAATAGGCAAGAAAGTAGTGAATAAAATCTAAAATCAAGTATTTATTGAATAATGTAGTTGAAAAAAACAATCAATTATGGCTGGTATATTATCATAGCAAAAAGCAAAAAAGATATAAATATGTGAATACTGTTCTACAATTTCTGTTCGTATCGTGGTGGTCAGTTTGAGACCAACTTGAAACAGAATCAACTGACTCATTTCAGAAGTAGATTCTTTCTTCAGGGGTGCACAATGAGTAGAAAAAAATCACTTCTACAATGAAAGGAAGAAAACGGCAGCACATCCAGGATACTTCACGATGCTTTATTGAACACCACGGGGACACCACAGGTACCAGCAAACAACCATGTTCGTGTGACCATATTACCTGGTACCTGTGGTGTCATCGTGGTGTTCAATAAAGCATCGTGATGTATCCTGGATGTGCTGCCATTTTCTTTCTTACACTTGAATACAGCAGAGCGAGTCGTGGTAGGCACTCTGCGTTATACTTCCATTTACAATTAGCACTTGGAGCGGTGGTTTGCTCTTTGCCTTTGGACTGTGGATCTTGTTACACCGCCTGCTCGGTGCTGCTCTGATATTTCCTGATTTGAGTAGAGCTGCTGCTGCTCCTGAACGCTGGCATGACAGAGGATACCACAGTTCGAGATACCAGCCGTACTTTTCGCTTGTTGGAGGACAATCCGCTTAGGACCAATGCCCACGCAACTTTTAATAATGTGGCTGATAATGAGGTGGGTTCCCTGCGGTTATTGTTCTGGAAGCTGGAGCAGAGCATGGCCAGAGAGATCCGAGCCTTTTGGGACTCCAGTTCCTTCGTGGAGTACTTATCAACACAGCGTATTCCAGGGGGGTTAGAGTTAAAAAGTTCCCCACATTTAAACTTGTAGATGAGGGACTGAAGACCCAGTGGACAGATGTGCTGTCCACATGCTCTAAAACCCTGATGGGTATTATTATTACAGCTAAGCAAAAAGAAATGGAAGCTTTACAACATGAAATCTCAGAGCTCCAACTTGCCATCAAGCCCTTTGCAAAGTGTAAAAGAATTTACGCATTTGGATCAATGTTTGAATGACAGACTAAATCGACTTGAAAAAGACATTATAGCAAACAAAAAAGAAAAAAAATGTTACGTGATAAAATCAATTATGATACAAACACATTGTATGTGTGGAAGAGAAGACGCAATTGGAGCATGTCATCCCAGTCAGGTCATGCTAAGAAGCATGTAAGCTTCTCAGATACAGAGTTGGAGCAATGGGAGGACACGCTGGCAGCATCGGACTCTGATTCATCACATAATCATGCATCCACCAGTGCTAATATGGACAAGTCCACTGCCATTCCCCCAAAAAATGGGGGGGCAGAGCCCGACAACACAAAAGGGGCCGGGGAGGCCACAACAACATAGGAGGACGCGCCGGGGGAGGAGAAGAACCTGGACCGGAGCAATCCAAGCAAGCGTTCTGGAGGCAGACCCGCAAGACTTAGGGGCTACTTCTAATGTTTTGAACCTGTCTCACAGAGGACTTACTAGCGGTGAGTTATCACTCTTGTCCAAAGGACTGAATTTTTGCCATCAAAGGCACATTAATCTATTTGATACCATTGTGGACATTAATAAATTTGTGAGAAATTTAACGGTTAAACTACATTATTATGCCACAGACACTGAGGCCTCTACTTCACCTACACAGACATTGGCATTGGAGACAATGAATAGTAGTGGGTTGTCTTTTAAGGAGCATTGTGCTATTAGGGATCTAGAGGATCTGGCCGCAGAGGGCATATCTTGCACTCAGGACAGACTTCCTTGGTCCCATAGTGGCTCTGTCCAGCCAGTGACGTTTAGGTCCAGCTGTGATTTTTACACAGTTAACTCGCGTACTAGCGAGATGTCAATTTTTCAAAAAGCTGTTGCGTGCGACCTGACGTCACCGGCAGAACGGGTCATGACAGGTAAGACTCCCTGGCATGAAAACCTCACTAGGGAGGAACGATCGTCTTTGGATAATCTCAGGAAGGACGATTCGATCACTATCAAGAACTCTGATAAAGGGGGTTTGATAGTAGTCCTGTATACCTCACAGTACAAGCAGGAGGCTATACGTCAATTACTTGATCGGTCCACCTATGTGAGGTTGAATGGGGATCCCACCAAAAAATATAGGGGCATCATTAGTGAATTGGTCCAAAGAGGAGTCAGAATGGGTATGTTCAGCCCTAAAGAGGCTGATCTTCTCATACCTGACAATCTGGTTTGCCCCACATTTTATCATCTACCAAAGACACATAAAGGGTTAGAACCCCTGCATGGTAGGCCCATCACTGCAGGGATTAATTCACTTAATGAAAGACTAGGCCAGTGGCTGGACAAACAACTCCAACCAATTGTATCCCAACTCCCAGGGTACCTAAAAGATACCAATCATCTCTTAAATATAGTTAAGGATACCCAATGGGAGGGAGACTTTGCCTGGGTGATGTTCAATGTAGGCAGCCTTTATTCCTCTATATCTCACACACAGGCAGCTGCAGTGGCACTGTTTTATTTGGAACATTTCATGGATCTACCTGTGGAGCAGAGACTCTTTATTGTGGATCTTTTGGAGTATCTTTTGTCCCACAATTATTTCGTGTTTGATGGGTATTTCTACCTCCAGAGGTGTGGAGCAGCCATAGGGGTGAAGTTTTTGCCCTCATTGGCCAACCTATATATGGGTTGGTGGGAGCGGTCCCACATCTTTGGAGGTTGAAACCCATTCAGATCGTCTATTGTTTTATATTTAAGACTTATAGATGATCTCTTGCTCATTGTTAGGAATGGTTTGGAGTTATTGCCATCTATGCTTCGTTATCTGAATGACAACAGCTATAACTTGACATTTACTGGACAAGCGGATGGCAACTCCATGTGTTACCTGGATGTACACCTTACAGGAGTTGGTGGTGGCGTCACCACCTCCCTGTATAGGAAGCCACTATCAGGCAATTCTTTGCTATCGGCCGGGTCTGGTCATCCGAAACATACCATCAAGGGTATCCCCGTCGGCCAATTTTTGCGAATACGTCGCATTTGTAGTTGCGACAAAAAGTTTGATATAGAATCTAGAGCCCTGTATGAGAGATTTCTCAAACGGGAGTACCCTAGATGGATGTTGGACCAGGCATTACATATTGCCAAACAGAAAGACAGAAATGAATTGCTAAAAGGGAGTACCCATCGATGAGAGAGGACATGTATGAATTTGATTCTTTCTACCCCGTTTAGCAAGGAATTTGGGGAGGTTAAGGAAATAATTAAAAAGCACCTATCAATCCTAACCTATGATAATACATGTGCGGAAATCCTGAGAGGTGGTGTAGATGTAATCCCTCGCAGGGCCCCTACGTTGGGCCAATCTTTATCTCCCAGTTTCTTTCAAATGAAATCGTCTGGGTCTCTTACGTGGCTACACTTTAGGGGGAACTACAGGTGTGGAGAGACGGGTTGTTCTTTCTGATGCCACATCTGTGGTGGGAACCTTGTCCAGTCTAGCACAAATCAGAAAACGATCGAGATTAAAGCCTTCTTTAATTGCAACACCACATTCGTGATCTACCTTATCACATGCTCGATCTGTAAAGTTCAGTATGTGGGTAGAACGATTTGATGCCTCTGGGACCGCTTCCAACAGCATCTGTATAGTATAGAGAAATGTCAACTAATGTGGCCAGACACTTCAATCAGTGCCACAATGGGGACACATGGGGGGGATGCGTTCCGTGTCCTGTGTCGGAGGGAGGCATTTTGGATTTTTTGTTTTTCAAACCCGCATCCCTTTGGGATTAAATTATGAATGGGATGTTAACCATTATTATGAATGATGTCCCTACCTCCTTCCATGCTTGACATGGCTTCCATCCATTCTCCCCCCCCTCCACTGATTCTCTCAATATGTGTGCCTTTACAGATGGACTCCCGTGCCCTTCTCTTTCCCCCTCATCCTCTCTTGAAGCGTTTGATGAGATGTTTTTTATATCATTGCCCTATGTGTCCCTTGAGTGTCATTAATCCCTTACATGTATTTATATGCATCATGATCCTTATTTGGCACTTTGGAAGGGAATACATTGGTACGATGTTGCT
Organism: Glandirana rugosa; assembly: GCA_018402905.1. NCBI lineage: Eukaryota > Metazoa > Chordata > Amphibia > Anura > Ranidae > Glandirana > Glandirana rugosa. Next base: position 518,784 of record BLSH010131538.1, on the reverse strand, counting down.
TTGGTAGGTGCTGGTCCCCAACATTTTACCACGCAGTTCCTCACATGTTTAGCCATATCAGTGTTCAATACGTTCATTATTCCATTGATACCAATATATGTTGTATCTTATATATTGCTATTTGACTATCTTGTGTGGATGGCGGGGTCTTGTGTGGGCGTTTTGGTGGTGGACATTGAGGTTTACTGTGTTTTGTTCGCCTTTGGTTGGCGCGAGTTGGCCCAGCCTGTCCCAATTATTCCACCCTGTGAGGATGTCTGATCACCTCTGATTTCAACAATATGTGTGCTTTTACAGATGGACTCCCGTACCCTTCTCTTTCCCCATCATCCTCTCTTGAAACGCTTGATGAGACGCTGGATTTCCATCTCCGCTCCATGTCCACACATGCACTTTGGTTTTTAGTGTTAGAAACCTTTTTGTACTTCCTCTCTAATTTGTTTGAACTAAACCTCTGATATCTGACTTACTACCTAATGATTATGAGAGGTATTTTGGCAGTGTTTATGTATAGGAGGTTGTATATGATGTTTTTTGGTTTTACCTGTACTCTTTTTGTATATGTGTACATCTTGCATTGTTTTGTATTCGATTAAGTCTGTATTCTATGTGGGAATAGGGTCCCCCCATTTATCTTTGTACCTGTTCGTTCAATTATGTATTTGCTTGTCAATGATTTTAATTGCACTATATTATGCGTGGGTACCTGCTGCTTGCACTGCGGTTGCTGTGCAAACGTGACCGATTTTGGTTATATCGGCCTGTGTGTGGTTTGTGTGGGCTGGGAGGTGTTTGATGATAAGATTTTTTGACTCCTCTATAGCCACACACTCAGCACTGACAGTGCAATCATCTCCCTGTTGATCTGAGTGCACACCTGCTCCTGGTTGAGTGGGATCTTCCCCCGTCCCATTGGGGGGGTTGGTTCTGTACTTAACCACGAACAGGACTGGCAACCATTGTAATGATTAAGCACAGATCCCTTGTGTGAAACGTGTCTACGAACGTGGTTGTTTGCTGGTACCTGTGGTGTCACCATGGTGTTCAATAAAGCATCGTGAAGCAAAAAAAAATAAAAAAATATCAACGTGGTTGTTTGCTGGTACCTGTGTTGTCACCGTGGTGTTCAATAAAGCATTGTGAAGTAAAAAAAAAAAATACGAACGTGGTTGTTTGCTGGTACCTATGGTGTCACCATGGTGTTCAATAAGGCATTGTGAAGTATGCTGGATGTGCTGCCGTTTTCTTCCTTATAAGGCGGAGCGAGTCGTGGTAAGCACTCCGGGTTTTACTTCCACTTACAATTAGCACCTGGAGCGGTGGCTTGCTCTTTGCCTTTGGACTTCTACAATGAAAGAAACAATATAAGCATCATCAGAGTATAACCCCATCACATGTACAATCAAAGTTAATAGGTTGTTGTTGGTTACACTCACATGATATCTATAATAGAGGGTGTATACTTCAGCCAATAAGGTTAAAAATATACAGCAGTATCTTTTCGATCACCAGGGGGACAAGAACAACTAGAATGCTCATGTGAGGAGGTCAAACATGAGGACAGTCTAGGAGCACACCAAAACAGGGGTCCCAAAGCCCCCAAAGGAAAATAATCTGATGCAAAAGGAAGGGATAATGGCATGTGGGTCAGTACTCAGTATGATAAGAAAGTATTCATATTCCATTGATATTGGTCAGCCATCTGAATATTGAGTCTCTATGGCTCCAAATGATTTACTTTAGGTAAACAAATATGTCATATCATGCCTTGGTGCAAAAAACAAATAAGGAGCCTTTATTTTGTTGGCAATATGGCAATCCTTAATCTACAAAAGATACAGCTCTCCTTGTAGCTGCACTTATTTTTTGTCGATACTGCATTATTGCTACAATATATACTGTGTATATATACTTTTTTTTTTTAATAAAATAGTAATACTGTAGAATGTATGGAATGTAATAAGAGTTCCTTATTAAAGAAAAAGCACAAAGTAGCCAATATGTTTCCTGGGTCCAATCAGTGAAAGTCGAATTCTAATTGGTTGCTGTGGCTTTTTGCACATTGTACTAATACTCTGTTGACCTGTAGGGGATTAAAGCCACACATTTAAGATATTGTTTCCAAGGCTGTGTAAGCATGTCTATGTTTAACCCTATAAACAAACTGCGTGAACATGTCCACCCTAGAGACAATTGTACTTTATGATACAATTATTTCCAATAATTTTTATTGAAGGTTTTATAACTCACAAAATAGGGATATATAAAAATCGAGGATAGAAAAGATAAACAATTCTCGTCATGCGAGCTCTTGAATGGTACATACTTATATGTATACTACATTAACACATCAACATAAATCGGCATGTCATAAAGATTACATCAGAGCTAAACGTGTTGAAAAAGTATTGTCTTCATCTCCTCACACCCCGATTGGGAACTAAGTGTGCTGAGGAGCTAGAGACATTGCATCCCGGACGAATCTAAATAGCTCACTGGTTTTTATATATTTGGCATGTTGTTACATTATAAGTAAAGAGCACACATGACATTTTGAAGATGGTATTACCAGTATCAACTTCTACAGGCAGAGGTGGTGATGTGTGTATATCCAGAAAAGTCTATCTGTTATCACTTGTAAATACAATCTCAAAGATTGGCCTATGCTATTGTGTGTTTCTCTTAATGTTACCACTTCAAGATTGTGCTCAGGGGAGGAAGACTGAAATTGGACAGATTGCGTACCATCATAAAGAACAATAAAGAAAAAACTTTATGATACATTTAAAGTGATTGTAAAGGTAATTTATTTTATTATTTGTTATTAAAATAACAAACATGTCTATACTTACCTGCTCTGTGCAATGGAATTGCACAGAGCGTCCGCGAACTTCCTCCTTTTCAGGTCCCCCACGGCACTCCTGGCTCCTCCCCTCTGTCCCGTGCCCCCATGGGAAGCTGCTTCCCATGGGGACACTCGTATGTGCTCGCACCCAAGCCCTGCCGCTGCTGCATTCATTGACACAGACAGCGGGACTTGGCCCAGCCCCCCGCCCCCTCATCAATGGCTTTAATTGACAGAACTGGGAGTCAATGGCTCCTGGTGCCCCAGAAAAGCCAGCGAGAATTGAGGGAAGAGAAGAGCTGCAGACGTGCATGGCTCTGAAATAAATGAGGGATCAGGTAAATAAAAGGGGGGTAAGGGGGGATGTTGACACCTAAACATTTTTTGTCTTAATGCAAGGAATGCATTAAGGTAAAAAAATGTTTAGACTTAACAACTACTTAGATTTAAAACAATACAGCAGGCATGAACAGGGGAGCACATATCTGGTGGCCCGGACGCTGGAGAGACCAGACGTACCTTGGAGGAGCTCCCGGTACAACATCGTCATCTGGAGGCATCTGTTGGCTAGGGACCCGGGTAAGAGGCACCATACATCTCATCAGCCTCCCCTTATCCCTGCAGCTACAAACTGTGGCGTTTCTTCCGCAGATCGGAAGCTCCGGTCCACGGTGTCCAGAAATCGAGGCCCCAGCTTTGCGGCCTACCCACAGCGGTGTAGGCCGCACCATCCCCTGCCTCCACAGGGTTCCATCTGCCTTCTGGGGCCCTCAAGCTCACTGAAATTGGGTAGTTGCCCCTTGAGGGCTTAAGAAGAGGACTATCCCCTCAACTTTTGTGACTTTTTAATCTATTTGGGCCTACGCCTCTGACACGAGGGACCCATGTTAGTCTATCGAACCGTCAACAGAGAATGACATCCCCGGGAAATGATCGTCCTACCCAGAGACCTCAATCCAACAATCCCGGTCTAAATCATTACGACCACACCGACTCCAAACGTTACGACATCTACCATGATTTCGTTTGGACCCACATAGTCCTACCGGCGGCCGGCAAAAATTGCGTCCGGGTTTATCTAATTTTTCAGTGTTTTCAACTCCCCTATCAGGAGAAGAATTCGGGAGTTCCCCGTTGATGGGTTAAAGTCACTCGAACTCCCGGGGTCTTCCGTCTAC
>BLSH010131538.1:484908-496145 GCA_018402905.1 Glandirana rugosa | reverse complement strand
CACGCGCGAACCAGGCCTCGATCTCGTCGGCCTTGCGCCTGCGCAGTAGACCCGCCGCGGAGGACGCGGCGGACCAGGAGGAGCGCACTGCGTTCCAACACATACCGCCGAGCAGACCACAAAGGATGGGGGGAAGCACAAGACAGGTAGGAGGATGTATTTTGCACAGAAAAATTGCTGCCATGGAGCCTCACCTGTCTTCAGGACCCTGCCGGCCAGAATCATCCTGGGCAATCATATGGGCCGCCCCTGCTGGGGATCTTCTTGGCCACCCGCCTCTCACCCGCCGTAGCTGGGCCCTGGGCGCTGGGGGGGGGACACCACCATCCCAAGGATTTACCCCATTATCCACTGGGAACCTCCGCCCTGAATATCTTGCTTGCAACTGCTGGTCCAGGAGGAGGACAAAAAAGGAACACAGGTGCGGGCCATGAGGCTAAATTTATGGTAATGGGGTCCTATGGGAGTGAGGAGGTCGGGGTAAACCCACACGTAAGCTGCCATGGAGTCTGTCAGGAAATTGGGCTTTTCTCACTATCAGTGTTAGAGAAAGTGTAACAGGAATGTGTTAATATTTATTGTGATAAATGTTTTTTGTATGCTGTTTGCACTTTTCACTATAAAATTGGAGGGATGATTTTGTCATTAGACAGAGCACTGCAGCTACATATACAGTATATACAGTATATATATATATATATATATATATATATATATATATATATATATATATATATACATATACAGTATCTCTCAAAAGTGAGTACACCCCTCACATTTTTGTAAATATTTTATTATATCTTTTCATGTTACAGCACTGAAGAAATTACACTTTGCTACGATGTAAAGTAGTAAGTGTGCAGCTTGTATAACAGTGTAAATTTGCTGTCCCCTCAAAATAACTCAGCACACAGCCATTAATGTCTAAACTGCTGGCAACAAAAGTGAGTACACCCCTAAGTGAAAATGTCCAAATTGGGCCCAATTAGCCATTTTCCATCCCCGGTGTCATGTGACTCGTTAATGTTACAAGGTCTCAGGTGTGAATGGGGAGCAGGTGAGTTAACTTTAGTGTTATCACTCTAACTCTCTCATACTGGTCACTGGGAGTTCAACATGGTACCTCATGGCAAAGAACTCCCTGAGGATCAGAAAAAAAGAATTGTTGCTCTACATAAAGATGGCCTAGGCCATAAGAAGACTGCCAAGACCCTGAAACTAAGCTGTAGCACGGTGGCCAAGACCATGCAGCAGTTTAACAGGATAGATTACACTCAAAACAGGCCTCCTCATGATCAACCAAAGAGGTTGAGTGCAGCATGTGCTCAGCGTCATATCCAGAGGTTGCCTTTGGGAAATAAACATATGAGTGCTCCAAGAGTCTGCACACTCACAAAATACCCAGCTAAGAGACATGCAAAGACATCTGGAGGATTTGGAAAACCGCGGATGCTGACACAATGTGCGAATCAGAGGTATACCCAAGACGACCGAACACACCCAAATCGCACATGCCACTACCGCCATATTAAATGACCTGCTTGGCAGACCACCTGAAGCGCCGATAGAAATTGAACGCGTACACAGAGCCCTGAAACCTAGAAGACGAGATACAGACCCCCCAAGAAATGTGATCTGCTGCCTCATCAACTTTAAAATAAAAGAAGAAATCCTCCGCAGAGTGAGAGACCGCCAATCCCTGCTATACCGTGGCACGGAAATAAAGCTCTTTCGAGACTTATCCCCTATCACGCTCCAAAACAGGAGAATACTACGCCCGCTTCTAGATCTCCTGCGCGAAAAGGGTATTCAATACCGCTGGAAGTTCCCCTTCTGCCTGTCAGCTTCCTTCCAGAACCACTCAGCAAGTATACGCTTCAGGGAAGACTTACCCTCATTCTGCGAAGCATCCAATCTTCCCCACCTCGATCTCCCAGACTGGTACAACTGCACCCGCCCAGGGGACCTGAGGAGAACAACATCCACAGATGCCATCCCAGTCTGCAATGACTTCCATATCAGGCGCCGGAGATCTACATCCCCAAGAAATACCAGCTCCTCGGCTGCCAGACGCACCGCAATCAACAGTTCTACCTCTTCCCCGGCACACAGAAGACCCAGACAGGACTGATCATAGAGGTGGACCCCATACCCACCACGTCTTCCCTACCACCTTAATACCCCGGAATCACCCTATCAACCTCAACTTTAACATTCATCCTGCGAAGGCACCTATCAAGACCACGTGAGACTGCAGATCTGAAGGACAAGGACAAACTACAAGACTTCAGCTCTACATGTCTCCTCCATTTTTCTCCCTTTTTTTTTCTTCTTTTTCTTTGTCTCTTTTTCTTTCTTCTCTCATTTCTCTCGCCCCTCTTTCTTTTGCCTCCTATATGCAGATTTTCACAAACAGTGATGGAACCACAGTCCTAAGATGCAACATCTACGTAAACGCTATCCTGCATCCTGCTTGGGCTTGAATCCCTGACTGTACTATCCCTGTCGAGGTACTCCTCCCCCTTCATCCCGCAAGTTGCAGGTAACCCACTCACACCTCTACTACACTTTCCCTGCCTCAGAGGTACCTGGCCCGCATACCCAAAGCACTGTCTCCTCATAAGACTGACAAGCGGGAGGCAGAACTTTTTCCCACAACCAGAGGTACCTGATACAGCCTGCCCCAAACCAGACACCTCAGCTCTGATACCCCCAATCCTGTCCCCCAACATGTGGATCTCAGAACACCCTGTGTCCCCCCATTGATATTTGTATGTCTCTTTACATATAACAGGTTATGCCCTCAACTTGGTAACCCTTGATTACTCATACATTTGCAGTTATTGTTCTAGTTTTTGTTATTTCCTCCGATCACATCTATGTTTACAATGGTTTTTGAATTGCAATGTTAGAGAGGGTCTAGCCCTTAATGCTTATATATATATTCTCTTTTTTGCTGTTATCAACCCATTGGGGGCGCTCCTCGTGGGGCAGTGCTGGGCGAATTTCCCCTCCCCTACCTTAAACCAAATGTTAGAACACCAGACTTTAACACAGAAGCTAACACCCACTACAACGGTGCAGGCAATATACAAGCGCAATAACTTAATTATATTAATAACCACACCACTGCTTTTACGCAACTTGGTCGAGCAGCAATGCCCCATGGTGACCCGCTGTCAGTGATATTAATGGGAACACAGGGAAACAGCCTTGTTAATATTTGTTATGTTAAATTTTAGACGAAACAACAAAAAGATCACATAGACTAACTCCAAGGCAACCGGACCTTTGAAATACTCAACCAAGACATGGCACAGTGCATAGGCATTAGACCACTAAGCACAATTATGTCGACAAGCGAAATCCCTACCCAAACACCACTATGGACCCCACCCCTAACCCCCCCAGTGGCTGACTCCCACTATATTGCCTCTACACCTCTACAAGACATACACTCTCACTGTTATATGAATCACCAGACCTTAAATTAAACAACCTGGAGAAACTAGAAAACCCCTCACCCCTAGCGGCTCGACCACGCTTACAGACAACCAACTATCGTCCCCCGGTGAATCAGGTCTCAACACCCTTGCCCTGAACACCGTACATCCTTCCTACCGCCCACCACTCTCCCACAAGATAGGGTAACATGCGTCCCTATCAACCTCAACCGGAATTTCCTTTCACCACAGGGAGCCTATACACAGACTCCCCTCCGGAACCCCCTCATCCCCCCTACCCCTCTTTACTCGTCCCACCCTCTCTTCCCCTTCCCTGTCTCTTCTTCCCCTTTCTTTTTCTCTAACCCCACCTGAGCCCCTGCCGCTCGGGTCTAGCCACCAATCCAGCCCCCCGCTTTAGACGCCCACCCGAAGCACTTACCCACTCTCCCACGTACCCAAGCTACCCACACTATATACGGTACACCCCCTCTAGCAATTCGATTCCTGCTAAGGTAAAACACGATGCCCAACACACGACCCCAAACTAAACAGTCAACCCTAAAAACTATCTCTCTCAATGCCAAGGGGCTCAACATCCCCGAAAAGCGCAGCCAGATCCTTAGCTTGATGCACAAACTTAAGGCCAACATCGTTTTCTTACAGGAAACACATTTTATCTCACAAAAGATTCCTAAAATAACGAATCGATCCTTCCCTACATCCTACCACGCAACTAATCCACTCGCGAAAACAAAAGAAGTGTCCATTCTCCTATCCAAAAGCATGGAATGGACCCCCATAGACTCACTTATAGACGAAGAGGGTAGGTACATCTTCTTGAAAGGTCTCATTCAAAGCTGTCCGGTGACGCTGGCCAACATATATAGCCCAAACTCTGCCCAAGTAACCTTCTTCAGGTCCATCGCACAACACCTGGCTGAATTCCAATCTGGTCTCACTATCTTGGGCAGTGACTTTAACGTAACACTATCCCCTCTACTTGACACCTCAAATGGCACAACATCCCTACCTTTCAGAGCCCTGAAACAAATTAAACTGCAACTCCAAGGACTTCTTCTACATGACACCTGGCGCGCACTTCACCCCACCAAAAAAGATTTCACCTTCTACTCCCCACCCCACGACAAATATTCAAGGATAGACTATCTATTCCTTTCTCAAAAAGACCTACCTTTCCTAACAGCAACAACAATTGAACCAATGATCCTATCAGATCACCACCCCATTACAATGACCCTAACATTCCCACACACTATCCCATTCACCAAAATCTGGCGACTAGACTCCTCTTTACTGACCTCAGAGAAAGACACTCGAGAAATCCAGGAAACCATCCAAGACTACTTCAGCAGAAACAACACACCAGATACATCTCCACTCACACAATGGGAAGCCCATAAATGTGTAGTTAGAGGCAAACTTATAGCACTAAAAGCAACTAAACAAAAAGCCCACCAAAATATTATATCAGACCTGCTAGAAAAAATTAAAATACTTGAGCGGAAACATAAAAAATCACAAGCCACACAAATACTCCCAGAACTCACAGCTCAAAGGCAACTACTAAAAGAAGAACTGCTCCGCAAAACAAGGCGACAATTCGTCCTTCAACAGAAACTCTTCTATGAGGTCTGTAACAAATGTGGAAGATACCTAGCCAGGGCACTTCACTCCAAAAAAACCACCACAAACATACACACGATTAATGATGCTCAAGGGAAGGTCCTATCCAGCTCAATCGATATAGCAACCCAGTTTGAAAAATTATACTCTAAATTATACAACCTCCCCAAAGTGTCCATAGGAAATAGAGACACACAAACCCGAACAGCTACAATTACTAACTTCCTTGATACACATTGCCCTAATCATATTAATTCAGAAAACTGTCAAAAACTAGAAAACCCCATCTCAACAGATGAACTTAAAACCGCTATCAAGCAACTCAAAAATGGTAAAAGTCCTGGCCCAGATGGTTTCACGTCAGCTTATTTCAAAACATTCGCAGAAACACTGCAATCCCACTTTCTTAGAGCTTTCAACTCCATCCCTTCCTCCACAGCCCCAAAGCACAGATTATTAGAAGCCCACATAACTATGATCCCTAAGGAAGGGAAAGATACCACCTCAGTAGCAAATTACAGACCTATTTCCCTCCTCAATGTAGATATCAAACTATATGCCAAAAGCCTAGCTAACCGACTACTACCCCTACTACCCTCCCTAATTGGAAAACACCAAGTGGGCTTTATCCCTGGAAGAGAAGCCAGGGACAACACAATTAAAGCCCTAAACATCCAACATTGGCTCAAGTCGCACAACCAAAAAGGGTTTTTTCTCTCACTAGACATGGAGAAGGCGTTTGACAGGCTGTCCTGGGACTACTTGGGAGAAGTCTTGCGCAAACTTGGACTCCTAGACTGGATGTTCAACGCACTTATGTCCCTTTACACAACCCCTTCTGCCAGGGTCAGGGTTAATGGACACCTGTCAGACGCCTTCTCCATAACAAATGGGACGAGACAGGGGTGCCCTCTTTCCCCATTTCTCTTCGTCTTAACACTCGAACCCTTCCTGAAGTGCCTCCAAGCCAACAGCAACATACAAGGAATCCCCATAGGCAACCGCACATATAAAATTGCGGCTTTCGCGGACTATATCCTGCTCTTCCTACGAGAACCACCCACATCGCTTCCCAACCTCCTGAGGGAATTAGACCACTTCTGTTACATCTCCAATTTTAAAACCAACTTCAGTAAATCCCAAGCATTAAACATATCCTTATCCACTAAGACGATTCGACAATGCGAACAAAACTTTCCCTTCTACTGGGCTAGAGACCAAATTAAATACTTAGGGATCAACCTAACACCAAATATCACTGACATCTTCTCCAAAAATGATCTACCCACTTTAAAAACAATTGCTAGCAACCTAGCCAAATGGAACAAAGCCCAATTCTCATGGTTCGGGAGAGCCGCAGTTATTAAGATGAATATTCTTCCCCGCCTACTCTACATTTTTCAAACCATTCCCATCAAAATTCCACCCACATTCTTCCAGACATGTAATAGACTATGTACCAGCTTCCTGTGGGGACAGAAAAGAGCCAGACTCCCCCTTAAGCAACTGACAAAACCCAAAACAAAAGGAGGCATAGGCCTCCCGGATCTCCAAAAATACTACTGGGCCTGCCACTTGACCAGAATAGTAGACTGGTCGATCCACGGACCACACAAAGATTGGGTAGCCCTAGAAAACTCCTTTTCTCCCCTAACAATACAATCCGCACCCTGGATAATGGCCTCAGATATCCCTTTATCTCTAAAATCTCACCCGCTCATCAGTGCCACGCTACACTGCTTCAGAAACACATGTAAGACACTTCAGATATCATCCAACTCAGGACCACTTACCTCTTTAAAACTCAACCCGGCCTTTCCCCCAGGCATGTCAGCTAATTTTTTAAAAGATATCTGGGCACATAATGAGATAATTGCCCATCAATTCTACCAGAACAACAAGCTCCTAGGCAGAACTTCCCTGCCCTCAAAGCACACCTCGCTAACATGCCCTTTATTGACATACTTCCAAATACGACATTTTCTGACAACCATCAATCATGACCTCACCGCCTCTCGCCCTCTGACTCCGTTCGAGTCCCTATGTACGCAAACTTCCCCTCAACAACACTTGATTTCCACTATCTACAACACTCTCACCTCTAACTGCCCTATGAAACCCACCACAATGTGTACCAATTGGGAAAAGATGAAGAAGATCAATGGGAACACACTTACACACAAATCCTCCCTAAACGTCTCAACACAGGAAAATAGCTACAAGGTGCTGTCTCGCTGGTACAGAACTCCAGTATTGCTTCATAAAATCAACCCAGCTTTGTCAAGTAAGTGCTGCAGGTGTTCAGACGAGATAGGCACCTTAACACATATATGGTGGTCATGCCCACTAATCCAACCATTCTGGAACCAAGTCAGAGACCTTATCACAGATATCTCTACATACACACTAGACAACACGCCAGCACAATTCCTTCTCCACCATTCAGACATCCCCACACATCATTACCGCAAAACTCTGATCCCACCACTAATAAATTCAGCCAAAATGTGTATTCCCCTTCATTGGGGATCAAATCACCCCCCCACTATCAAGGAATGGCTCACGCGAGTGAGAAAAACTGCAGAGATGGAAGAACTAATCGCGATTGCCTGAGATTGTCCGAATAAATTTTCACATACATGGGCTTGCTGGAACCACTTCTGCGCCACAGTCCACACAATATAAACTCCCCAAACGCCTGCCATACAGACACTACAAACACCCGGAAGAGAAAGTCGAGCCCCCCTCCCCAATATAGGAGCAGAAAGAGGGTGGGCCACCTATGCCTGACTCCAATCCCCCTCTTCCACAGAGGAAAGAGGGAGGCAGGAAATGGGTAATTTACATAAAACTTACCTCCCGACTGGCTCGGTGGCTGGGCCTGGGCGATGAGGGGCCACTCCCCCCGCACCCTCCCCCCCTCTCTCCTTTCTTCTCCCCACTCCCTCTCTTACCTCTCTACCTCCTCCTCCCTCTCTTTTCTCCAGTTCACCTATCCCCATCACCCTACACACACCCCTGCACCATTGATCCCATCCAAACCAGTTCCGATACTTCACCTTTCCTTATAGATACTTCCCCTGACAGCAAAACCAGATGACACCTATAACACCCCTCACACAACACACCTGACAATACTAAGACTGTTAATCCACAACTTATACACAACAATCCTTTAAATGCGAATGCTAACTTTGATGTTTGAATATACTCAACTGTGATTACTGAACTCTGTAACACCTATAAGTGTTTGACTGGAATTTCCCTGATGAAGTATGTACTGCTTACTTACTAAATGGAACTATGTAATTTCAAGCTAATCCTCAATAAACTTTATGGAAAAAAAATGTGGGGGGTGTACTCACTTTTGTCAGATACTGTATATCTACTATATATATATATACTGCTTGCTGTCCACTCTGGAGCTTTCCATTCAGCCCAGGGTACAGCCTTTCTCCAGTGATCTCCCTTTATTTGGGTCCATGTCTGTTTTTGGGCTTGTCTCTTGATCTGCATCTCTGGTGCCACAGATTGCTCGGCAGTGCGTCCCTGCTATCTTGCCAAGGCAGCATGATGCTCTGTCATGCTGTTTTCTTGTCTCAGGAACTTGCCATTAGTGGCTGCATTTTGGTTCATTCCTTCATGTATGCCCATTTTCTATTATCTACTTTGTTGTTGCTGTTGTTTTGTGCTTTCAATTTGGATTTTGATCTGCCCACCATTTTTTTTAGCTGGAACTTCGGCATTTGCACTTGATGATGTCATCACATGGGGATGGTAATGATGGGAGGAGTTTTAGGATATATATGTTGTGTTACTTCACTTAACCATTGTCCTGGGGAAGACTAGCTTGTGACTCATTGAAATGTCAAAATAAAACTTCACACCACAGTGTGTTGTTCACCTTTCAAGCCCGGTGAGTGCCGCTTCCTCTTTTGGATTGTGTATTTTATATATATATACAGTTGTGCTCATAAGTTTACATACCCTGGCAGAATTTATGATTTCTTAGCCATTTTTCAGAGAATATGAATGATATCACAAAAACATTTCTTTCACTCATGATTAGTGTTTGGCTGAAGCCATTTATTATCAATCAACTGTGTTTAGTCTTTTTAAATCATAATGACAACAGAAACTACTCAAATGACCCTGATCAAAAGTTTACATACCCTGGTGATTTTAACTTAATAACATGCACACAAGTTTACACAAAGGGGTTTGAATGGCTATTAAAGGTAACCATCCTCACCTGTGATCTGTTTGCTTGTAATTAGTGTGTGTGTATAAAAGGTCAATGAGTGTCTGGACTCCTGACAGACCCTTGCATCTTTTAACCAGTGCTGCACTGACGTTTCTGGATTCTGAGTCACGGGGAAAGCAAAAGAATTGTCAAAGGATCTGTGGGAAAATGTGGTTGAACTGTATAAAACAGGAAAAGATATAAAAAATATCCAAGGAATTGAGAATGCCAATCAGCAGTGTTCAAACTCTAATCAAGAAGTGGAAAATGAGGGTTCTGTTGAAACCAAACCACGGTCAGGTAGACCAACTAAAATTTCAGCCACAACTGCCAGGAAAATTGTTTGGGATGCAGAGAAAAACCCACAAATAACTTAAGGTGAAATACAGGACTCTCTGAAAACATGTGGTGTGGCTGTTTCAAGATGCACAATAAGGAGGCACTTGAAGAAAGATGGGCTGCATGGTCAAGTAGCCAGAAGAAAGCCATTACTACGCAAATGCCACAAAATATCCCGCTTACAATACGCCAAATAGCACAGAGACAAGTCTCAAACCTTCTGGCACAAAGTCATTTGAAGTGATGAGACCAAAATTGAGCTTTTTGGTCAAAACCATAAATGCTACATATGGAGTGCAGTCAACAAAGCCTATAATAAAAGGTACACCATTCCTACTGTGAAACACGGAGGTGGATCACTGATGTTCTGGGGATGTGTGAAAGACAAAGGCACAGGAAATTTGGTCAAAATCGATGGCAAGGTGAATACAGTATGTTATCAAAATACTGGAGGAACATTTGCATTCATCAGACAGGAAGTTGCACATGGGACGTACTTGGACATTCCAACATGACAATGATCCAAAACACAAGGCCAAGTCGACCTGTCATTGGCTACAGCAGTATAAAGTGAAGGTTCTGGACTGGCCATTGTAACAGTCCTGCAGGACTTTTACAATGGCCAGTCCAGAACCTTCACTGGCATCTACGCACACAGCTATGCCCTAGCGTACTGTGTACTGGGCTAGCGCATAGCTGTGTGCATAGAAGCCATTTTGTCATGTCTGAGCTCACCTCAGCCATGTTGGTATGTGAAGGGCACACCACATTAACCTTGCCCCCACCTTTTTCTTTCAGTTATGCAATCCACAAAACTGTTGCCTGAGGCCAGGTCCTTATCACTCCATTGATCTGACCTACAGACTTTTCCCTTTACCCAATCCACAATTTAAGGCTAGAAACTCTAATAAAACTGTCACCCTCCCAATCCAGAGAACCAACAGATACCTGTCGTAAATAGATAAATAGCTCAATCCACATAGAGTGCAGGTCGGTCAGTAATAGCCAAAACTTCAGCATGTTTTATAATTTCCAAAATAATAATAGCACAGCCATAATATGGAAATATTTGGTTTCCTCTGTTAATTTCTGACTTTTCAAGTCCAGACACACCTATGTCAGATCATATGGGGAACCACTGGTAATGCTACTTCCTCCTAGATAAATTAGACATTGGAAACCTGTCATGTTTATATTTGTTATAATGCAAATTTCCCGCTGGACCATAATATGACTGTTAGCAGTCTGTGAACAGTAGGCCTCTCAACCAGCGACCCTCCAGTGGTAAAGTACGGGTACAGGGTGCATGTCAAACACTAGTTATAAGTATAGAGACGTAGAGATGACAAGTGTCTGACGATTGTCAGTATAATACCAGGTCGCCCTTTAAACGTAATATTGTTTATATTTGTACTGTCCAAAGGTTACAGATTAAATAGATCCTCCTTCATCGTAATGGTCACCAAGGGGTATACTAGACTGTATCCACACAGACCTGAACTTTTCAGTCTTTAATTGTCTCCTTTGGTTTATAAAGGTATAATACCGACACGATAATAATAAAA
>BLSH010131538.1:410279-436752 GCA_018402905.1 Glandirana rugosa | reverse complement strand
AACTGGGCGTTTACGCAACACTATTTGGCATTCACCTTCTCTTTGGAGTGGGCTGTTGGGGTATTGTTGTGTTAGGTGAGATTCTGTAGGTAGAATGCCCCATTGGCGTAGCTTTTGAATTCTTTCCTCCATGGATGAGATGGTGGACGTGTTGCCCTCATGTGTGACAGATAAAGTTGCTGGATATTTCCAGCGGTGAGGGATATTGTGATTTCTTAAGGCTTTGGTAATTGTTGCTAACTTTTTCCTTTTCTGTAGCGTGTGCCTGGACAGGTCAGGTAGCATCTGCAGGCCTGCAAATTCTCCTGGTAGGTCGGTGGCTTTTTTGAATGCTAGCGTAATTGTTTCTTTGGATCTGTAATAGTGCATTCTCATGATAACATCCCTGGGGACATCAGAGGCTAGGAAGGATGGCTTCAGAAGTCTATGTATCCTGTCTATTATTAATTCTGCTGCAGATAGGGTTGGAGCTACTTTGCTAAACAGTTCTGTCACATACCTTGGAAGCTGGTCCTGGGGGATGTTCTCTGGAATGCCCCTTATTTTTAAGTTATTCCTCCTCGCCCGGTCTTCAATGTTTGAGATTTTATCTTTAAGCCATTCTATCTTCTCTGCCTGGTCATTGTGGGCATCCACCATAGAGTTGAAAGAGGAGGTTATTTTCTCTATGGATGTTTCTGTATGTGCTACCCTGTCCCCCAGTTCATATAGGTCCTGCTGGAATTGCTTCATACAGTCCTTAATGTCTGTTTGCAGTGAAGCCCTGAGCGATATCAGCATCCCCTTAAGGGTTATGTCTGATATTGGCTGGCCTAGTGTGGGGAAGTTGTCAATGGGGTCTGGTGTGGCTATTTGCTTATGGCTGACAGTGGCACCCGTGCGGCTTACCTCCATGCCGTTCTCCTCCTCCTCCAGCCTGTCTCTGCGCGGCCTTGACTTTGCTGGGCTCTGGGTGGAGGGAGAGGAGCATCCGGATGAGTCTCCACTCTCCGGGTTCCCCACTTGCGGTACTGTTGGTGGGTCACTGCCGCTGCTTCTTGCGCCTCCTTCCGCGCCGTGTGTCTGCTGGAGCCGCGGGCCGCCGCCATCTTGAATAGGGCTCCCGGAGCTGGGCTGGAAGAAGCTGTCCAGTTTCTTCACCTATGCCCCATCTTTCTTCTTGCGGGTCATTCTCTGTGCTTCCAGGGGTGTTCCGGAGCTTGGTGTGCGCACGTGTGGCGTCTGGGGTAACCTTCGTCGGTGTTTGTCCCGGGTGGCCGAGCGGAGCTGCTAGATCAGACGTTCATCTTCTCCGCTGGTCGCCACACCCCCTTATCCCCTCCTCTTTTTTATACTCTGTAGCTCCTGCTGGATTTTGCTTCTTATCCCCTTGTGGGGGCGGCCATTTGTGGATGGACATTTTATGGATACACAACCTATCACATTGCTTTAATCTTTTTATATGGACTATAAACTGAAAGATTTATGAATAAATGGCTGTGGAATGAATCATCTGAGTTTCCATTATTTCTTATGAGGAAAATTGCTGTAGTATACAAGTGCTTTGGATTACAAGCATGTTTCCGGAATGAATTATTCTCACAATTCAAGGTTTTACTGTATATCCATCAGGACTGCAGTATAAGATCAGTGGTTTGGTTTCTGAAGAAGGTAGTTTGATGCTGTCATGCTGCCCTGATTCCAGGTGTGTATATTGTATATATAATTACTTTGGTCCATCTTGTACCAATGTAACTATATAGATACCATATCAATCTGATGCCCCTGGAAGCTGTAAGTCTCAGAAGTAGATACCGCTACCTCAGTAATCTCTATGTGCTTTTGGGTCCTGTGCTGAGTGGCTGTTCTGCTGCATTATGAACATAGGAGGCCATCCACTCGCACAGGCACCATTCAGAGAATGCTGTGAATTTTCTGAAAGAATGCAAACCATGCTCTGATTGGGAAAGTGGTAGAGGTGGGGTATTGTTGTCATGCTCTCATCTCGTCCAATCAACAGGTAGTGTCATGCATTGTCTTTGTTAACAAAAAACTTACGTTATGCAAGTCCCTGAGCAAGCGGAATTAATAAATGAATGAATAATAGCCAAAAAAAAAGCTAGGAGTAGGTGAGCCCAGTCGCTTGAGCTTGAAAAGTCAAGTGAACAGTTTTTCCTTCAGTTATTGTGTTTTCATGAAGAGTTAACCAGATAGAACTCCATGGTATGTTGACGGCTCTACACCCCATTATGAATTTTACAAATGGTATGTAAACTATAGGGTGTGGCTTGAAGAAAACACTGTGATGTCTAATGGAGAGCTCATGGTGGTATTTAGTCTCTGATATAAATAGGCCCCTTAGTTTGAATCCCAACTGTAAAGCAATGCTTAAAATTGAATTATCACTAACCTAACCCTTAACCACTTCAGCCCCAGAAAGAATTACCCCCTTCCTAACCAGAGCACTTTTTGTGATTCGCCATTTACAAACGTTGATTCACGCTACACTGCCACAGTGCAGCAGTAAATGTATGCAAGCCAGTCGGGAACCGGTTAAAGTGATACCAAAGTCTTGTTTTTTTGTTTCAAAATAACAGACATGTTATACTTACCTGCTCTGTACAGTGGTTTTACACAGAGCACCCCAGATCCTCCCCTTCTCAGGTCCCTCTTCGGACCTTCTGGCCCCTCTCTCCTGTTGTGTGCCCCTACAGCAAGCAACTTTCTATGGGGGCACCCGAGCCGAGACGCAGCTCCGTGTGTCCATTCAGACACTGAGCCATGGCCCCGCCCTCTTTCTCTCCTTATTGGCTCACTAACTTTTTTTTTTAAAAGGTGTTTATTTTTGTATTTTTTTCAAAAATACTTACACAAAACATTAAATATTTGCATAGTATTACGTATACAAGTGCCATTGACAGTTCAGGCGTGGCGATAGGCTACGCAGAGGGCTCACTAACTTTGATTCACAGCAGTAGGAGCCAATGGGGCTTACCCTGCTGTCTCAGCCAATGAGCAGGGAGAGTCCTGGACAGCCGAGTCTCTTGTGCAACATCGTTGGATCGAGATGATCTCATGGTAAGTATTAGGGGGGCTACTGCATACGGAAGGCTTTTTATCTTAATGCATAGAATGTATTAAGATAAGAAAACATCTGCCTTTACAACCACTTTATCCCAGTACTCAACACTAAATAAAATCCTAAAAGTGCTTACCAAACATAATGGCATCAATATGACACCAAACATGCCTGCCTTGTCCTAGGAGCACCCATCCTCATTACCTTGAGGTACTGATCGATGACAGATAGTGCTACCCAATTGAATTCCCACATAATATATAGAAAAACAGACTTTTCTGTGACTATTGATTAAATCATTTTTTTTAACCATCCTCCCAGAAGCTGTTCTGCATGCCACTGCCTGCTCATTCCAACACCCCCTGAAATGCCACAGCCATCTTAAAGGCTGTGGCATTCACCTTTTTCACCACAGTTCAAAGGCGAACATAAAGTTTACCTTTTTTTCTTTTAAAACCCAGCTCCCCTATGTACCAATATGCCACTAATGTACATCAGTTGCAGTAAAATAAAAGCTTTCTTTGATTTTCAGAACCATGCCTTACCTTAGCCTTTGCTGTCATTATTAGAAAGCTTCAGAGACTTCCTGTTATATCCAGTAAGACACAAGAAGCAGTTTACCAGCTGACCTCATTAGCACACACCCTGTACCCATCAACTAGGTTTGCACAGCATCCTAATGTAGTGCATGGGCCTGCCTGATTGGATACAGAGTGAATGGATCGATAGGTGGGTCCTCCTATTCCATGGTTTTGGTAAATGTAAAGGAAATTGTACAGAGATTAATTGTTAATGGCACCTCAAATGCGAAAGCAAACACACATTTTGACACGTGAAAAAACAAAAAAGTAAACAATGCAGAAAAACGCAAAGTAAAAAATGAGCAACCGCAACACGCCAACATGCCAAAATGTCCCATGAGCTGCTTTGTCAAAAAATGCACCCTCCCTTTACACTAGAAGTTAATAAGGCCTGAAAGTGAAATTGGTGTTTTTTTTACAAGAACAATGAGGCTCCATTCTCATTGGTGCATTTCTGAACGCATGGCAAAATGCGTGCTTTGCCTTGCTTTTCAGAAATGAGCTGCTCTGCTCTAAAAAAGTTCTGGGGTTTCTTTGGGGCAATTGTTGTGCATAGGTCAGCCCACTCAAGTGAATAGACTACCCTATCCGCGACAAACGACAACGCCCTACCAAAAAAGCATGCAGCAATGTGAATTCCCACTATACAGAGATGTGAACTGGGCTTGGCAGCTGATTGTCTCCATCCACTCCCTCCTAATTACTTGTATAAAGCTAGCCATACACTATGAAATCTGATTGTACAATTTCCTGTAGATCTACTGTCAACTATGTAGTTCAGGGGCCTGCCTGATTGGATACAGAGTGAATGGATAGTAAGTTGGGTCCTCTTATTCCATAGTTCTGGTAAATCTAAAGGAAATTATATAGAGATTGTACAATCTCTCTACGGTTTCCTTTAGATTTACCAAGACTATATACTAGGAGGACAAACCATCTAACCAATCACTCTGTATCCAAGGCAGGCAGGCCCATGCACTACATAGTTGATGGTAGATCTAAAGGAGATTGTACGGTGGGTAAGAGGGATCAGGCTCCTTTCTCAAGTCTTCCATGATGGGCATTTGCGGTCTTTCCAAGACCTACAGCGTTTATTTCACCTGCCTGATAATATGCAATATTATTACCTTCAGCTATCCCATGCGGTAAAGGCACAGGGGGAAGGTACGGAGTGGACATTGTCCCCTACCCCAATGTTTCATCTACTCCAGACCACTACCAGGACAAAGTGCTTTATCTCCCTTTGCTACGGTTTGCTGCTGTCTGAATTTCTTAGGAGGTATCCCTCTAATGCCAGGACACAATGGGAGGAAGACGTCAGTGCCTTAACGGATGATTAATGGGAGGAAGCCCTCCAGGTGGTTAACCAATGTTCTTTGAATGTCTCCCAGAAGGTGTCACAGCTATACATTATTCTCCGGGTCCACTACACACCTATAAAACTTCACAAAATGGGTCACCGATGTCGCCAGGGCTCTGGGGATCTGGTTCATCTCCTCTGGCGTTGTCCTAGGCTGCACCTGTACTGGACACAGGTGTTATCTACCCTTAATACTGTCTTTCACACTAATGTACCTCTGGGTCCGGTGGGGTGCATACTGGTTGTCCTGGAAGAGGTGATTCCTGAGGAGATTACTAGGGTGGCTTTCTCAAGGGCTTTATTTCAAGTTAGGAAAATAATTCTATTAATATGGAAATCTACCAAATGTTAAAATGTGGTTGACTCATATGGGAAACATGCTTCTTTTAGAAAGGTATATTTATCAACACAGAGGGTGCCCAAACAAATTTGAAAAGCTCTGGTCCCCCTGGCTGGATGTGCCAGGACTTTCGCCTAAGGAACTAGTAACAAGGAGGTTATTGCAGTGCCCTAGTGATAGATGAACATAGGGAGGATGGTCCCATTGATGTGAAAAGAAAAGTTTGACATTGGTATGTTATGGTGAGCAGGGGATGTTGGATTGATTGCAGCATAAATTGGTGAAGAAGAACGGGTATGCTGTTGTAACTCATGTGTAGACTATTTGTATGCTTATTCACATTGATGATGAGTGGAATCGACAATATAGTGCCTTATTTGTTCCTTTGAGAATTGTCCTCTCCTTATATGTGATGTGCTGGATGATCTTGTTACTCAATAAAGCTTTATCTGATTTTTTTTTCACAGAAAAGTTTTATTAGTGCAAATCAACATGTACAGGATCCAATACACAATTCGAGGTACAAGGTAAAATATGATTCCAATTTACGCAGTACAGACAAGTACCATTATCTATCTAAACAGCAATATTTATGCATAGATCAACCCAACCTTATCTTATACCAGTACTGTCAAGTATAACAAATCTGTTTAGAGTTCCATATCACAGTAGAGTCATGTATGGTTCACCTGGGGACATCAAGGTTTGTCAATAACCATGTATTACAATCAGGGTAGGGACAGATGTGTTCAACTACGGGTGCAGGGGAGCAAAGAATAACAGAATCAGAGATGGACTCGCCTGATTCCAGTGGATGCCAATGGAGGTGAGCCAGCCGAATGAGCGGAGCAGTGTCAGTAAGGCCATAAAGGTGTGCTGGGGGGGTTCGATTGCTGTATAGGGTAGCTAGTGATCCAGGGCTCTCGCTGCAATCTATGTTATAACTTGGTAATTTTTTTGGGGCATTTACATCCCATATATGTAAGCTTGCATAACGGAAGCACTGAGTCCACCAGCAGGCGCCACTGAGCTATTGCAGGGGGAACAGCTGATTTCCAGTTTAGAAGTATTACTTTTTGGGCGAAAAAGCTTAGAAAGAA
This sequence comes from Glandirana rugosa, assembly GCA_018402905.1. Lineage (NCBI taxonomy): Eukaryota > Metazoa > Chordata > Amphibia > Anura > Ranidae > Glandirana > Glandirana rugosa. The sequence continues at coordinate 430,313 of BLSH010131538.1, read as the reverse complement.
AGTGTGGGAAGAGTATGTCAGTGCGTCCGTCATGCCCAGAAGGAGCACCTTAGGGTCCAAAGTTATTGACAGGTCTGTAGCCGCCTTCACGTCCTCCACCACCCCCGACCAGTAGGATTGAACAGCTGAGCATTCCCAGACTAGATAATAAAATGTGCCAACTTCTTGCTTGCATTTAGGGCAAATATCGGAGTGTGTGGGGTATATACGTGCAAGTCTTTGAGGGGTATAGTATGCTTTGTGTATGTATTTTAGTTGCACAAATCTATCACTGGATGATATTACTGTGGGTATAAATTTAGGGTACCCCTCCTCCCATTCCTCCTGCGTGAGAGAGGAGATGTCCTCCCTCCAAAGTTGAAACAGATTCCCATTTTGGGGTGAATCATCACAGGTCATACGCAGGTATATAGAGGACATGATCCTATCTGCATTGCGAGAGGTCAGGAATCTCTCCACTGAGTTTGGTTTGAGCCCGATTGGAGGGGGTAATTGAGCCTGTGTCGTATGTCTAAGTGTCTAAGGAGGTATCTGAATAGCATCCAGCTTGGCAGCTGGTACTGTTCTCTTAGTACGGAAAATGACAGTAGCCTGCCCTCAGGCATAATATGTTGTAGTTTTACTATCCCATATTTCACCCACAAACTCGGGTCCAGGATGCACTGAAAGTGTTTCAATCTAGGATTGCCCCATAGTGGTGTGTGCGGCGAGATAGTGCCCGTCGTTTGCATAGTCGTGGCCATTTGGGTCCAGACCCGAATCGTGGTTCTCATTGGTGTTGTAGCCTGTGAGTTATGGGTCACCCCCCTATAGACACAATTTGTAAGAGCCGAGTAGGAGCCATGATTGCAGCCTCTAGGTTAACCACTGGGTTTGACCTGATCCGAGCAAACGCCCATCGGACGGTCACCAGGTCACCAGGACCGCCGCCCAATAGTACTTTTTAAAGCATGGTAGGGCCAGGCCACCCGCCGAAAGTGGGAGTTGGAGTTTGGATTTGGCTATTCTGTGGACCCTCCCCCCCCCCCAGATGAACGAAGTGGCGACTCCCTCCAGCCTACGAAAAAAATCAGCTGGTATTATGACTGGCGTATTCCTGAAAATGTACAGGAATTTAGGGAGGAACATCATTTTCAGTAAGTTCCCCCTCCCAACTGGTGTTAGGGGAAGGGTCCTCCAGAGCTGGCACATTGCTACCAAATCCTCCAAGATTGGGTACAGGTTATCTGTCAGATAATGGGAAAGGTCACTCCTCACCTGGATACCCAAGTATTTAAATTGGGTTACCCATTTCAGGGAAGTGGTATAGATCACAGGAGGAGCAGAGGAGCCTGGCAGGGAGAGTACACTGGACTTGCCCCAATTGATTTTGATCCCCGAAAACTTGCCAGATTTGTCAATAGTTTGCAGGGCCGCCTCAAGGGACCCGGAGGAAACATTTAAGTAGAGAAGGGTGTCGTCCGCGTAGCGCAACACCCGCTCCACCAGCGGTCCAACCGGTATACCCTCAATCCCAGCCATAGGTTCAATGGCCAGGGCGAACAGTCCTGGAGACAAGGGGCATTCCTGGTGTGTTCCCCTATGAAGCTGGAATGAGGTTGAAAGGGAGCTACCCGTCCGCACTCTAGCCGTGGGGCCATCATAGATTAGTTTAATCCACGCAATATACTGAGGCCCAAAGCCAAACCGGGTCAATGCCTGCCCGAGGTAGGGCACTTCACAGAATCAAAGGACTTTTCTGCGTCCAGAGAGGCCACCACCGCCTGGCAGGCCCCGTCACCCGACATCGCTATATTAGTGTGCAGTCACCTAATGTTAATGTCTGTACCTTTCCCAGGCATAAAACCGCTCTGGTCGCCATGTACAAGCGAGAGAATAACCGAGTTGAGCCTGTTGGCCAGTATTTTAGTTAATATTTTGGCGTCCACATTAAGGAGGGAGATTGGACGGTATGATTTGCATAATTCAGGGTCCTTCCCCGGTTTGGGTATGATGACTATGATAGCATCAGCCATCAAGGGGGGTAAGTATTGCGCTTCCAGTGCTTTGGAGATGGTTTCCAAGTACCAGGGGGCTATGTTTGCCTTATAAAATTTGAACGGTAGACCGTCGGGGCCGGGGGTCTTGCCTGTTTGTAGGGACTTTATAGCCGTCTTTACTTCTTTTAAAGTGATAGGGTCGTCTAGTTTTTGTACTTTGGCCACAGTCAGCTTTGGAAGTTCAACCTGGTCTAGATAGTCAGATAACTCGGTCTCAGAGCAGTCCGCCCTAGAGTCGTATAGTTGTGCATAGTAGTCTCGGAATCGTTCATTGATAAGGCACGGTTCAGACAAGAGGGAGCCATCGGCAGCTGTAATATTGGGTATACAAGTCGTTCCTAATCTCTCTCTGAACAGCCAGGCAAGGAGGCGACCTGGCCTCTCCCCCTGTTCAAATATGCAGTGGGATTGGGCTAGAAGGAAACGCTTAGTGTTCTCAGCTCTCAGCAGAGCCAGTTCTCTGTATGGTGTGAGCATATCATTGTGTATCCATTGATTAGGGGTTTGGGAGTACCTGGACTCAAGACTACCTGCCCGGGATTCCACCTCTGATAGGAGAATGCGCGTTTCTTTCCTTGTTTTGGCTATATTGTGCTACCTCTAGAATATACCTTAAAGGCATTCCAGATCATGGCCGGGGGGGGTGACCCATCATTAGTTTCCCAATAGTCAGTCAGTTCAGATCTCATCAGGGGATTAAGTTTCTTGTTCGTTATGCAGTAGCCAGATAACCTCCAAATCCCAGCCCCTGCAGCTGTGTCAGTGTTGAGGCATAGCAGGACCGGAGCATGGTCTGATATCCCACGCGGCAGAATAGAGACCTCCTCTACCCTTGAAAGGAGGGTGTCGGTCACATAAATAAGATCTATATGGGATAGTGTGGCATGTGTCACTGAGAGGCATGTGTACTGCCTTTTGTAGGGATGTTTCCATCTCCATACATTGTGCAGCCCAGTGAGACAACCCTGGATCTGAACCCTGCGTCGGGGGCATCCTATCCAGGCCTGGAGAGGGGCCATATTAAAATCGCCTGCCATAATTATATTAGTGGTGTGATATCGAGATATAAGTGCCTGAATACTGCGAAGAGATGTTATGTGGGCTGTTGGCGGGAAATACAGCCTGACTATGACCATAGCCATACCATCACACAGTGCATGCAATATAACATATTGACCCTCAGGATCAAGGCACAGGTCGAGGAGGGAAATGGATAGGGACTTATGAATAAGGACACTCACTCCACGTGAATAAGTGGAATACGTGGAGTGATAGTAAGCACCCACCCATGTTTTTTTAAGTGATAGTACTCTAGCTCCCGTTAGGTGTGTTTCTTGAAAAATGCAGATCTGTGGGTGGTGTCCCTTAAGAGGAGAAAACCAGAAATCTCTTAAATTTCATATTTAACCCCCGCACATTCCACGACACCAACGTTAAGGGGGCCATATTGTGGGATTGTAATTCTGGTATGTGCCCACCCTACCTCGATCCGTGCCTCCTCCACCAACCACCATGATGACCACATTTACAAAGGATACTGCTTTTTGATGATCCTCATACAAGATTAGACAATAAAAAATAGTATAACAGTACAGTGCATACCTCGATGCTGCTAGTCTGTGAAAAGAAAAACAATTAAGAGTCCCATAAATCCCCAACTCCCCCCACTCTACGACATCCCTTAAACCCGGGTGCATTTGAGAACCCAAACAAAACATGGCCATAAGCCCTTTGGGAGCAGTGAGCCTGAAACAACGGCCGGTGGTCTATGCCTACACCACAAGTCCGTGCAAGCTTAGCATTTACGAGCTGACAGTATATTGCCTGCAAATGGGAAAAAATTCCCTTGGTCAACAGAATAGTCCTCCTGTGGGGGTCTTTCACCCAGGTAACACTGGGGGCACAAAACTTAAAACTGAAAACGGTTGCAAACATGAAGCAAATAAAGGGAAACAAGCAAAGTGAATTCCATGGCACTCACACATGGAAGGGAGTTGCAGACTTAAAGATCCTTCCTTCAGAGGGGCCCCACGCATAAAAGTAATCCTTGGTTTCACAGCAGACCCCGCAGCGTGTTAGTGCAGTCTCAGGTGATCAAGTCCCCGAGGGTCACCAGTTCGGGACAACCTGTGTGAGTATTCACTGGGGGGGCCTAGGACCACATTAGCAGGAAATTCACGAAGCAGGATCTGTAACTAACAAGAGGCTCAAGGGTCTGAGCATTGGGGGCAGTATTCGCAAGTAGAAAGATCACAAGAGTCACTCAAGCTCATGTTAAAGACTGGTAGGGGCCAGAGAGCAGCCTGGCCATCTCTAGTCCCGATGTGGTAGTGATTCCAGCCAGGTGGAGGCCTCCCCAGGTGAGGTGAAGAACCTGAGGGATTCGCCATCTTGGACCCGGAGGCGGGCAGGGAAGAGCATGCTGTATTTCATGCCTCTTCTGCGCAGATTGAGCTTCACCTGATCGAAGGATTTGCGCTGCTTCTGCATTTCGATAGAGAAGTCAGGGAAGATCATTAGACGGACTCCCTCAAATTTCAGGGCATCAATCTTCCTACTCTCACGGAGCACGAGGTCTCGGTCTCTGAAGTTGAAGAGTCTTAGTATAAATGTCCGCGGCGGAGCTCCGGGTATACCGCAGGCGGCTGGTATTCTATGAGCATGCTCCACCGTGAAGAATAGGGAGAACACAACCTGCGGGAGCAGTTGCCGAAGTAGGTGTTCCGTAAAGGCAGCAGGGTTGGAGTCTTCCGCCCCCTCAGGCAGGCCCAGGATCCAGAGGTTATTCCTCCGCTTCTGATTTTCAGAATCTTCTGCTCTAAACTCTAAAGATTTCACCTTGGTAGTTAGTCTGTATCCCCCACGTGGCTTTCAACCTCCGTGAGACATGCACGGAATTTATCCATTTTTTTTCTTTTCTGATTAGGCCTACCTCCAGCTGCATCATCTCAATTTTGCTGGTCAAGGTGGCTTGGCAGGACGTGATCGCTTGCATTACAGCATTGAAGTTCTCTTGTGCCTATGATATGGTCACCGGTTTGGCCTCATCAGTTTGTGACGCCATTTTGGAGCGTTTTACCGGTCCTGTCTTCGTGGCCTTAGGTGTGGATCTAGTGGAAGTCAGGGAGCCTCATTGCATTGGCGCCAGGTATTTCCTCCTGGGCATATCAAGGCAGGGAGTACCCAGGAGTATTTTGATCCAGTCAAGATCTCATTTCCCCGCAGGAATCAGGATCAATGCAGGCAAGTACTCGGAGCCCCCCAAACTTTACCTGATTTTTTAAAAAAAAGGAGATTGTACAATCAAATTGGTAAGCTTTACAGATCCCAGGACATATTTCTCCTGTTTTCAATAGTAAAGCTCTATCCACATAGGCTGTTACCTGATCACTCCTCACACTCTGCCAAATGAACGATCTATGGATGTGAATTTAGTGAGAATGATATTCACTGATTGAATTCAGAAAACATGCACCTCATTAGGGGTGGTAGTGTGCCGGAGTAGGCGGGCAGATGATGCAGGGTGTGTGCTAATGAGGTTAGCTGGTAAACTCCTTTCTGTGTCACATTTCAAGGTCTGTTCAGAAAGTAATAGAGAAGTTTTTTTATACAGCCAAGTGGACACAGAGGTAAGGGGTGTGTAAGATAATTAGAAAGCTGTTTTTATTTCTGCAAAAGAAGTACACTAATGGTACATTGGTAAATAGTGGAGCTGGGATTTAGGGGAAAAAAAGGGGAACTTACCCTTTAATTCAACTGCCGACATTTGATAACTGGAGTAGATGCAAGCCCATATATGATATATGCAGATCCTGTTGCTTCTTGACTTATGTACATAGCAATGTTAAACTTGTCGTATCGCAAAATCTTGGTCTGCAGCAGTGACTTCATACATCCTCCAGCTACAATACGCTATCTGCTGAAAATATAGAAAAACAATACACATAGGTTTTATGGAAAAGGGCAATTTTTTCAAGGAATAAAAATGCGTATTGCCACTTATCATTTTGCACCTTATATTAGGGAAGACGTGCCATTAGCTCTGCTTTACATATGCTTCCATACAAATTTCTCCCCTTTAGTCACCTCCTATATGCATCATTGTTTCATAGTCCTAATAGTAACAATATGTTGTCTGTTTTTTTTTTTTTTTGGCAAAGCATTCCTATGGTGTTGCTTCTTGTGACTCTTCTTTTTTTAAAAAAAAATAGCCTACAGGAGCCTTATAGCAAACATGGTCATAATCAACATCACTCTGTTGTGCTTTCTGTCAATTTTAAGTCTTTTGTGACCACATTCGGAGCAAAAATGTACAGTCTATCTTAGTGATTGTGAGAAGTACAGGAGTTACAGAACATGACAAGCTATTTATTACGTTACGGTACCAGCCTATTAAGTAACCTATTAAAATGCATTGTGTAATGCGCCTTGCCTTAAATACACTGACATTTTTCAGAGATGATTACAGGAGACATTTCCTGCTTAAATCAGCAGACTAGCAATCAGTTAAGAAGGATTCATTTACATTTGGAAAACAATAAAAAATATTAAAAGTGGGACTCTAGGTTTCCTAGTAGATTAGGAAGTCTAAATATTTACACTTATAATAACTTGTGTTAGTTGACTAATTCATTTTTTAATGATAAATGCATAATGCATTATCTAGAACAGCAGTTTTATAAACTAGAAATGCAGACTTTTGTCATATAAAACTGTAATGGGTAACGTTATGATTACAGGACAATTTGTCCTACAGTTAATGGCACTAATACACAGAGTTCATAGGATTAGTGTTGTAAATACTGTAACATTGTGTGACCGCTATGTATATGAGGTTTCTTATAAATCTTTTTTTTTCTTTTTTAACGGCATTATATATCTTTTTTTTTACAGTATTTTTGCCAAGTACACCCAAAAGTCAATGCACTTATTTTAAATATCCTCTGGATAAAAAAAGAATACTGTATGTCTAATACATTGTCATGTTTTTATACATTTAACACTTACTTACTAAAGAGAGCTTTTTATAATATATTTTATATAAAAAAATGTAAAGTTATTCTAATTATACAAATTGTAATATCCCAGGAGCTTACCTTAGCAGTACACATACCTCTGAGTAAGCATGTTCTAAATCCACGGAAAGCCTCTGCATAGAAGGAAACACAAGAAGCACATCTGTGCATTGTGGTGCACTAAAGCGCACTGTATACAGTGTATGTGTTTTAAGGTGCAATTAGGAATGAATGGCAACACATTATTACTCACATACTGTATACAATGAGTTACTATGCACTGTGGTAACTCTTATTAGAATGGAGGTTGCAACTTGTGCTATGACATTCAATGCCATGTGAATGAGCACTTAAAGGCACTTAAAGCACTTAAAAGCTAAGTTCACCTTTTGTAAAAAAAAAACCACAAATTCACATCTTTTTGCAGGTAACAAAATACACATTTATTATCTTTTTACATTGCATCCTGTAAATCAGCAAATTGCGGGTGCAATGCTTGGATCCTGCAGACCTGCACCCTCACAGTTCTTTGAGAACTACAAGCCGTCAGCCGCAATGACTGATGGTACTCGTAATCTGTTTCTGTACAGGAAACGGTTAATGAATGATGTGGCCATGTGGGTGGAGTCCCGCACAGCTACACTGTTTTGAAATTGTGAAAGTGGGTGCAGGGAGAAGTTCACCATCTGTTGTCACAGATCAGGGAGCGCTGGGGGCACGGATCAGTGTATAGTAGCATGTTACACCCTAAATATGGGCGTAACATTTACCATGCTCCTAAATGTGAAATTATTCTTTAAATTGGAAAAATGAACCAATATTTTTATCTAGTATAGGGAGGGAGATACAGAAAAGGGTTAAAGCCTCTATCTACTGTTAGTCTGTATTCACACTTGCATGCATGTATGAAACAAGCAAAAAATGTGTATTGCAAAGCCTAAAGCTCAAAAATGTGTATGAGGTATTTTGCTGCATTTGTCACATATAGGGCAGCCCTTTGAAATGAATGGGCTTCCTTATGCGTGTAGTGTGACAAATGTGAAAAAACGTGCATACGTGCAATGTGATTTTGCCCGTGTTCATGAAAATCTATAGTGAGACTGTACCCTGTCATCACTGATTTGACATCCCAGCCTTTCCTTTACAGGAGACGCAACAGGAAGCGAGATGAAATATCCCTAAAAACAAATTAATATTGGAACAAGTGTATCCATTGGAGATTTTCCCTCACTGGTCTAAGGACAACTCTAAAGTTTTAGATTATTGTTCACTTTCTGTTCCGCTGACATTGGAAGAAAAACATATTTGGTCAATGATTTCAACAGGGTTCCCCAATACTGCTGGTTACATTCCAGCAATGCGGGAGAACTGTCATTTGTGATCAGAGACTGGCAGAGGAGAAGTGCTACGCACAGGTCCTGTTGTTGGGACATCATTCATTGTGATTGACAACGAAGTTAGATTGGTACACAACATGATTGATAATAGATTAACACAGTGTTTTTATTATTAATAAAATACTTTGTAAAGGGTGAATGAGAATGAACAAAGGGTACTTGGTATTCCTTGTTATTTATTCAAAAGAAAAATGTACCCACAGACACAGTTGTCAAGGTATTTTATATTAAAAAAAAAGGTGACGGGTAGATCATGTCTCTTGGTTGCAGAACCCCAGAACTTGGAGAAGAGGGGTGGCTCTCTCCCTTCGGCATTCAGATCTTGCAAGTGGAGGAAAATACAGCTGATCAGTTCCACAAAATGCCACCACCACCACCCCTCCTCTCCAGGTTCCCCTTCCTTCTGCTGCTCAGTCCCCCTATATGCCCCCCCACCAACACTGCCAGCGTCCCTCCTCTCCTTCCCCACCACTGCTCTTCTGACTGACACCATCCACTGTCCTACTGACATCAATCTCTGCCCTATTGACACCCTCCACTGCTCTACTGATTAACACCATACACTGCTCTACTGACAATGTCCTCAGCCCTATTGAGACCATCCACTGCTCTATTGACACCGTCCACTACCCCACTGACACCATACACAGTCCTACTGACACAAACCTCTGCCCTGCTGACACCATCCACTGCTCTGCTGACACCATCCACTGCTCTACTGACTGATACCATCATCTGCCCTACTGACATCATCTACAACATGAAAGAGATCAAAGATCACCTGGGTTCGACATTTTTTTTTGTTCTTTAACCACTTGCCGACCGCCGATCGGCATCTGACGGCGACAAAGTGGTTCGTTATCGCAAAACGCCGTCATACGACGGCGGCTGCGATAACGCTCACTGTGTTCGGGGAGGGCCAGGGAGCGGGTGCAGCGGCTTCGATTGCCGCCGGCTACCCGCGATGGCCCCCCCGGAGCGAATGAGCGGAGGTCCGTGTATGTAAACACGGACCTCCGCTCTGTGTGAGGGGGAAGGGATGTGATCACAGCCTTCCTTTACGTGAAGGCTGTGATCGCTTCCCTTCCCCAGATAGGCAGTCCCCCTTACAGTTAGAACACGCCCAGGGAACATAGTTAACCCTTAGCGCGCCCCCTGCAGGTTAACCCCTTCACTGCCAATGGCATTTACACAGTAATCAGTGCATTTTTATAGCACTGATCGCTGTATAAATGCCAATGGTCCCAAAAAAGTGTCAAAACGTTCCGACATGTCCGCCCCAATATCGCAGTACCGCTAAAAATCGCAGATCGCCGCCATTACTAGTAAAAAATAAAAAAAAAATAAAAACCCCAGAAATGAATTCTCATCATCCGTAAACGCGACCACTTTTGCGCAAACCAATCAATAAACGCCGATTGCGATTTTTTTTATCGCAAATATGAGGAAGAATATAAATTGGCCAAAAACGGTGAAAAAAAATGTTTTTTTATTTTTTTTTTTGGATTTGTATTCTAGCAAAAAGTAAGAAATTTGGGGTTTTTTGCAAAATTGTCGCTCTTCTTTTGTTTATAGCGGCGATCTGAAATGACGCAGAGGTGATCAAATACCACCAAAAGAAAGCTCTATTTGTGAGAAAAAAAGGACGCAAATTTCGTTTGGGTACAACGTCGCACGACCGCGCAATTTTCAGTTAAAGCGACGCAGCGCTGAATCACAAAAAGGGCTCCGGTCCTAAAGCTGGAAATCCTTCCGGGGCTGAAGTGGTTAACCACTTGCTACGCACATTTACTGCAGCAAGCTGGCTCCGCTGCTCAGATCGCCATCTATAAACGGCGATCCATGCAGCTGCATTGCAGGCGGGCGCGTACCAGCAGGGGCGTGCTCTCGTGCCCACTGCACTCTTCCTGAGGTGCTGCCACGCGGTGTTACCCTGAAGAATTTGCCTCTCTTCACCACAATATGGACTATTCTATGAACTTTTTATACACATATTGTTTTTTTATTATTTTGCACATTTTTTTGATCCATACACTTTATTATCTAATTTATGTAATCTATGTACTTTATTCAACTAAATCAGCTGCACTTTACAGATATATATTTGCACTATTGCATAATTTGCACCATATAGACATTGTTAATACATTTTTATATAGTGTCTTATTATTTTGAAGTTTTTAGCGCTGCATGTCCAACAGGGTTGTGTCCTTTTTCTAACAAAGGTTTGCAAATCTGCCATGTAAAAAGTGAGAAATAAATACAACATTGTGATCTTATACACTTCAGTAGGGTTCAGGCACTATGATTGGGTTTCTAAATTTCAGGCTGGGTTTGCAGATGCTCCCATGAACTAATTGTTCATAACTAGTTCCCACATATCCACAATTCCATTACCACTTACAGTGCTGACACCTACATACCCCCCCCCTCTATTTTTGTGACATTTGTTATGTCTAACTGCCAACAGGTAAGTGACTCATTTCCCTGGATCCCTTAAAAGCCACCCCCTGGGCTGCCAACACACACCACTGAGAGTCTTCCTTAACTGCTTAGCTCTCATCTTGGTGCTGGTGATGTCCTTATTCACCCAGTCAGGAAAGGCTGATAGTCACACTCCAGAGCATTCAGATCTCACCCATCTCCCATCCACTTCTACTTCTTCAAAGGACTACTCCCCTCCCTTGTCTTCTTTAAGCAGCCAGGGAGTGCGGAGTGTGGTACGTGTGATTTGTGAGTAGAAATATGGTGCAGGTTCAGACAGATGTAGGGTTTGGTCTGAACTGTGGCTGTTTGGCATTTGGTGAACAGGTGAACTACATAGGATGTTCACCTACCCACTGAGCCTAAGCTGCATCAGGAAAATAAAAAACATAGCAGTATTCGTACCATTGTTACATGTGACAGCTTCCCACTTGGTTGCTGGTTGCTAGGAGTCCCACAGTCCTATCCCTATTCATCTGTAAATTGATATATTCCTGACCAGCAATTGAATGTAAACAAATAGGTGGGGGTACTAGCTGACATCCTTGACCAAATATATCAATGACATCAGCTAGCATCCCATCCTTTGTGTACAATCAAGTTGCTAGTTGGGGGAATGTCATTCTTGGCGAGTCTCTGTCAGGAGTCAATTTTGTCTGAATTATTGTTTTGATGGGTCCGTAGATGTTGTTCATCATGATTGCCAATGGATCTTCATCACTGGATGATAGGACTGACAATAAATTGACATCATCAATTTGTTTTGCTTTTTTGATTAGTTAAATATATCAATGTGTTTATTTACTTACTAATTCACATGGGGGGCAGTATCTGGAGGCCTCTTTATTTTAATGAGGCTTCCAGATTCTTCAGACCATCACAACCAGTTGGCTAGGATTGTCAGGAAGATGCCATTGTCTCCATCAATATAGGTATGAGGTGCTTTGCCAAAGGGATCCCCTTTATACCCTTCCCATGTTGAGGGCAGCTGGCTTGTTTGGTTTGGTATAGTTCAGGGGGGTGCATACTTCATGCCCCCTTTCCTGGCAAGCCAGGCTGCATGCTATGGTATAGTATGGTATGGTATGGATTTCGGAGGGCCCCAATTTTTTTTTCTTAAAAAAACAATGTGGGATTCCCATGAATAATTCAGAGCAGACTCTTAGCCTAGATAGTGGTTTTGTATGGCTTTTAAAGGAGAACTTTCTGCAAAAAAAACCAAGAAGAAAACATGGAGTCCCCCCAAAATCCAAACCAGACCCTTATCCAAGCATGCAATCTGGCTGTCAGAAAAGGTGGCAGTAAGTACATCCCTTCCCCTGAACCATACCAAGCTATGTCCTTAGTATGAGAAGACGTCTTTGCTTCTGGGGGGACTGCATGGTGGTTTTTGTTTTTCAAAACCATCATTTATTGTTATGATACATCATAACAATGAATGACAGTGCAGTTACAAGAGTCCTAGCAACTGATGGCATCTTCTGTCTCTAGGACATTGGTGATCAGTCCACACAGCATCCTTGCTTTTTAGCGGTTTCCCCCTTAAAATCCATGCTATTTAAAACAAAAAAAAGGGTCTGGCATGGGTGAAGGGAATTCCCTTTGTTTACAAGCAGAGGGAAGCAGGCTGAAAAATAACATTTACTAGCTCACAGTTTAAATGGTAAATGTTGCTTTTGCTTGTTTATAACCTATGGGTGAGCAACTTCACAGTCATAGTTAAAACTTGTCCCAAGCAGGTTGGCAGGTTATTTAACCACTTCAGCCCTGGAAGGATTTACCCCCTTAATGACCAGGCCATTTTTTGCAACACAGCACTGTGTTACTTTAACTGACAATTGCGTGGGCGTGTGGCGCTGTACCCAAATAAAATTGATGTCATTTTTTCCCCATAAAAAGAGCTTTCTTTTGGTGGTATTTAATTACCTCTGCTTTTTTTTTTTTGCGCTATAAACAAAAATAGACCAGCAATTTAAAAAAAAACTATATTTTTTACTTTTTGTTATAATACATATCCCATAAAAAAAGAAATTTCTTCATCAGTTTTGGCCAATATGTATTCCTCTATATATTTTTGTTAAAAAAATTGCAATAAGCGTACATTGATTGGTTTGCGCAAAAGTTATAGCGTCTACAAAACTACAAAATAGGGAATAGATTTATGGCATTTTTATAATCATTTTTTTTTTTTTTATCAGTAATGGCAGTGATCAGCGATTTTTAGTGTGACTGTGACATTGCAGCAGACAGATCGAACACTTTTGACAATTTTTTGGGGCCAGTGACATTATTACAGTGATCAGAGCTAAAAATACGTACTGATCACTGTATAAATGACACTTGCAGGGAAGGCGTTAACACCAAGGGCAATCAAAGGGTTAAGTGTGTCCTAGGGAGGTTCTTTCTAACTGTGGGGGAAGTGGACAGACTGGGAGAACAGAGAGATCGCTGTTCCTGATCACTAGGAACAGACAATCTCTCTGTACGCCCCTGTCAGAATGGGGATTTGCTTTGTTTACACAGGCAGATGCCCATTCTGCCTCTCTGTGGATCAATCGCGGGTAGCCGGCGGACATCGCGGCCACCAACCCGTGCAATCGGCTCAACCACCGTGCAGCGAGCAAGCGTGCACCAGCAGTGTCTCATGCACAAAACAACGGTCCTTAAGTGGTTATAGGTGTTTTGCATTTTGAATGCATCACAGTAAACATTATTTTAACAGTTTCTCCCTGTTGAATCTGTAGAAATTCTGTATAAAGCCCTACAGAACAGACAGAGTGAACAGTCCACATGGGCTTTGCTGCTTAACTGCAGGAAGAATACAGGAACTTATTCAGGGAAAAGACATAGAGCATACCATAGCTGTAGATACTAACTTATTAACACTGTCATCTGATGGTTGAAGAATATATCTCTACTGAATACTGATGTACAGTAGTTGTTGGACAATATACAATTCTGTATTCCAACATGAACAGAATTTTTTTTTTATTTTTGGATTGGCACATGTCTCCCAGGGCAGTTCCAGATCCAGCTCCCCATGCCCTTTATTTTACAATCCCTTTCCTATCCCTAACTCTTGATTATGCTCAGAATATATTTCAACTACTTTGAGGCAATTTTTTCAGTTTTTCATAGGTAAGTTAGAAATCATCATTTTTGCAAATTGAAAATTACTTAGAAAACCAAGCATTACACATTTTCTGAAAGCAGAGTCCCTGGAGAATAAAATGGCAGCTGAATTTTAGTGGAAAAAACCCACATTATAATACCTAATTTTTTGGTAAACTATGAAAGATGCAATTGTCTTGAGTAAATAAATACCAAACATGTCACAACTCAAAATTGAGTGCGAACATTAACATGGCAAAAAGCTATGGTACCTAAACTTTTCATAGGGGATGCTTTAAAGGCCCTTACAGGTTATCAGGTTAGAGTTGTCAATGAATTATGGCCCTAGAATTATTGCTCTTATTCCAACATTCATTGCAATGTTGGACATTTACATACACTTGTGAGACCTACCTATGGCGTTTAAACCGAAACTGCCAAAATCCTCATGGTTTCTGGGTTTTAGTCACAAAAGACATAGGGGGATGGATTTTCCTTGACCCGCACTGGATCTATCTAGGGAAAGCTCAGGAGCCACAGCAGGAAGTGTAGGGGGGGGTCCTTTCTTACTGTCATAAAAGTGATTGAGTGGAGAGCTACCCAGGTCACATTTACTGAACAGATGATCGCTGGCTGAAAAAAATGACACTATGCTCATGGCTGCAGATTTGCCCATGAGTTTGTTTTAACCATTTAAAATCCAGGATGCTGAAATGATTTAAGGACATAAAGGGGTTAAAGATTCAACTCTCATTGACTGCACCGGGGCTTGATTAACATTCAAAACTTAGGAGCGATTTGGGGAATTTCCTGCAAACTAAACCCAGGTAAGTTTGGCTCATTCCCACTCACAAGAATGACAATGTGCATGCTTTTTTGCTTTACTGATCCGCTCTAACCAGGAAATTTAGGTGGGCCCTTGCTGGCCCTCCATTGTACATAAAGACATTGGAGAGGGAGCACCTGCATGACTTGAATACAGGAATGGATTTGAGACTCTGGTCATCCAACCTAAAGCAGGTAGGGAGGAAGCCTCTGGAATTGAGGAGCCTATTCCTCTACACAACACCCTCCCAGACTAATCAAGCATTTAAATCTTACTACATGGGAAAGGGGGGAACTCAAAATGTATTTTTATAGTCTGACCAGAGTTCATCTTTAAGACTTTATGGTTATTTAGTAAAACGTATTAACTTTTACACATGTTGTGTGTATTAAACTGAACTCCCTTTACAAGCACATAAAAAAAAAAAACCTAATGCTCTTAATACACATTTTCCACTTAACATTCTAAATTAAAGCTCTGATACTCTCCTGTGGTGTGCTTGAAACTCTTTTTCCTGTTTACATTCATTCTGTTTAGACAATCTGCTTGTTTCTGTGACTAAATATACTTGCTTGCTTCCTTTCTTTCTAAGGATCTGACAGACTAGAAAGAAAAAAAAAGTGGCTTACTAAAACAAAAACAAAAAAAATAGAAAAGTCATTATAAATCCAAAAGGGTATAACTTTTATATTTTGTAGCTAGATCTGAATAGCCTGGGAGAAAAGAAATGACGGTTGAAAAGCTCTGCAATATTTCATTGGGCCAGTAGGAGGAGCATTGACAGCATGTGGAGCTTTTGAACACTATAGAAGAAAGGATCAGAGTTTAGGTCTGCTCTGTTAAAAAAAAAAAAAAGCTTCTCGGTGAGATTTTATGTGCTTTTTATAGCTTCTTGATCATGTACTGCCAACTGGAATAATAAAGAATCTGTTTTTTGAAAGCTTAAAACTAAGACACAATGTTTACATATCCCTTGATGTCTATGCCAGTATGAGTACAAGTTGCATAATGCTTCACTAAAGGCTTCTGAGATGGAATTAGGTTTTTGGATGTGACTACGGTTTTAGGATATCTGCTTGGACTTTCAAAATGTTTTTTAAATGAGTTTAGTTGTTATCTGGAGCTAAAAGTGCAGGATTCTAAACACAAAAACTTAAGAGTTAAGATTCGTGAAGTGATGCCACCCCTAGAATGACTTTCAGGATACAAAAGAAGTGCTACCATGTAGTAATCATACAGTCATAAAAATAAAATAAAAAGTATTGCATCCAGCATACAGCATGAGAACAGATACTGAGAAACACAACAAGGATCAAGAAGAGAAGAGAAGGCTACTGTGCAGCATCTATACATTCAGAATAAAAACACATACCGAGAATTACACACAGTTTACAGGACAAAAGAAGAGGTACTATGCTGTACTGATGCCTACATAATAAGAACACATACCGAGAATTACACAAAGTTTACAGGACAAAAGAAGAGGTACTATGCTGTACTGATGCCTACATAATAAGAACACGTACCGAGAATTACACACAGTTTACAGGGCAAAAGAAGAGGTACTATGCTGTACTGATACATAAAGAATAAGAACACATACCAAGAATTACACAAAGTTTACAGGACAAAAGAAGAGGTACTATGCTGTACTGATACATAAAGAATAAGAACACATACCAAAAATTACACAAAGTTTACAGGACAAAAGAAGAGGTACTATGCTGTACTGATACATAAAGAATAAGAACACATACCAAAAATTACACACAGTTTACAGGACAAAAGAAGAGGTACTATGCTGTACTGATGCATACATAATAAGAACACATACTGAGAATTAGACTCAGTATACAGAACAAGAAAAGTGGTACTGTATACAGCCCACACATACAGAATATGAACAGATGCTGAGACTTACACCTAACATACAGGACAAGAAAAGTGTTACTATATACAGTCCACACATACAGAATATGAACAGATACTGAGAATTATACCCAACGTACAAGACAAGAGAAGTGGTACTGTGCACAGCCCATATATACAGAATAATAACAGATACTTAGAATTACACATATCATATAGAACAAGAGAAGTGGTGTTATGCATAGTTCATATATACAGAATAATCAGAATAATAACAGATACTGAGAATTACACCAAGCATACAGGACAAGAGAAGTGGTACTGTGCACAGCCCATACATATAGACTAGTAACAGATAATGAGAATTTCATATATCATATACAGTAGAAAAAGAGGAGTTGTATTGTGCATAGTTTATGCATATAGACGTTTAACCGATACTGAGAATTACACCTAGCATATAGGACAAGCAGGGCCGGTGCAAGGATTTTCGTCTACTTAGGCGGAGGTGCATTTTGGAACCACCCCCAGGGCAGCCTCCAAGCAGCCTTAAGCCTCCCAGGTATGTCCCAACTACCGCAAACTGTCCCCACTTCTAATAGAAGTCTGTGGTCCGGCGTACTTGCATGGTACCTCGACTGATCCATGTGGGCAGATCCCTCATGCAAAAAAATATCACATCAGAGCCCCCCAGTAACATTAGATTCTCCCATGTAACATCAAATGCCCCCCAGTAACATTAGATTCTCCCATGTAACATCAAAGCCCCCAGTAACATTAGATTTTCCCATGTAACATCAAAGCTCCCCAGTAACATTAGATTCTCCCATGTAACATCAGAGTCCCCCCATGTAACATCAGAGCCCCCCATGTAACATCAGAGCCCCCATGTAACATCAGAGTCCCCGTCCATAACATCAGAGTCCCCCATGTAACATCAGAGCCCCCCATGTAACATCAGAGTACCTGTGCATAACATCGTAGCCCCCCATGTAACATCAGAGTCCCCGTCCATAACATCAGAGCCCCCCATGTAACATCAGAGCCCCCGATATAACATCAGAGCCCCCCATGTAGCATCAGAGTCCCCATCCATAACATCAGAGCCCCCATGTAACAGAGTCCCCATCCATAACATCAGAGCCCCCCCATGTAACATCAGAACCCCCCCCATGTAACATCAGAGTCTAAATCCATAACATCAGAGTCCCCCATGTACAATCACAGCCCACCCACAACATCAGATCCCCCACTTACAGATAGAGCCCTCCAGTGATGCTGGAACTGTAGATAACGGAGAAGGAGAGGATGGGAGAGATTGTCAGGGGAGAAAGTGTAAGTGTAGCTACAACAGGAGCAGAGAGATCTCATACCTGTCATATGAGAACCAGCATGACAGGAAGTGCAGATTGGCAACAGCCCCCCCCCCCACCCCGTGTACAGTGTTCGGCTCTGGCTTAGTGATTGTTTTGGACAGCTCTGGATACTGAGGCTGAGGGGGGAGAGGAGACGGAGTTATGGAGGTATGGGGGAGAGCAAAACACTGCAGGTAACTGTGAGCAGCGAGAGGAATGGGGGAATAATGGCGGGGGAATGGAGGTACAGGACATAGAGCACCGGAGTGTGTCTATCCAGGCACATTTTACCGCCCCCCCCCCCAGTCTGGTGCCCTAAGGCGGCAACTTGTGCTGCCTTATGGTGGCACCGGCTCTGAGGACAAGTAAAGTGGTACTCCACAAAGTCCATGTTTACAGAATAATGTCAGATACTGAGAATGATACCCAGGATATAGGACAAGAGAAGTGGAAATGTATACAGTCCATACATACAGAATAAGATCAAATACTGAGAATTACACCCAACATAAAGGACAATAAAAGTGGCACTGTGCACAGCCCCTATATACAGAATAGTGACAGACAATGTGAATGACTGAGAACACAGCTAGCATTCAGGGAAAGAGAAATTGTACTGTACATAGTTCATACATACATACAGAATAAGAACAGAGACTGATAATTACACCCAGCATACAGGTAAACAAGAAATTGTACTGTTCAGAGTACATATATGCAGAATAAGAACACATACTTAGAATTACACCCACGATACAGGACAAGTGGACTGGTACTGTGAAAAGTTCATACATACAGAATAAGATCAGACACTGATACACTCCATCCAGCATAGAGAACAAGAGAAGCAGCACTGTTCACTGTTCATACATACAGAATAAATATAGATACCAAGAAATGCAGCCAGCAACCAGGAAAAAAGAAGTGGCATTGTGCATAGTTCGTACATACAGAATAAAACAGATACTGAGAATTACAGTCAGCATTCAGGAAAAGAGAAGTAGTACTGTGCATAGTTCATAGTTAGAGAATAAGAACAGAGACTGAAAATTACACCCAGCATACAGGATAAGAGAAATGGTACTGTGTAGAGTCCATATATTCAGAATAAGATCAGAGACTCAGACTTACACCCAGCATACAGGATAGGAGAAGTTCTACTGTGCACAATCCATACATACAGAACAAGAGAAGTGGCCCTGTGCATAGTGCATGCATACAGAATAAAAACAGACAGAGAATTACACCCAGCATAAGAGAAATGGTACCGTGCAGAGTCCATATATACAGAATAAGAACACATGCTGATAAATACATGCAGTATACAGGACAGGGGAAGTGGTAGTGTATAATTCATATATTCAGAATAAGAACAGATGCTGAAAATAACAAGTTCATACATACAAAATAATAACAAATACTGACCATTACACACACCCATCATACATTACAAGAGAAGCAGTCTGTGCATAGACCATGCATACCGAATAATACGAGATAGTGAGAATTCCACCTACCATGCAGAAGACATGAAATAGTAATGTGTCGTGTTTACAAAGAAAAGAGAAAAACAGAGAAAAGGGCTGGTTGTGTCTATGGTAGATGTGAGGAATTAAGGGAAATATGTACATCATTCAGGGAGAAAGGGTGAGAAGGGTAAAACAGTAGGGTGACCGACTCCAGAATCTTAGTGTTAGTTGACATGGATGCAAAATGGGCAATATGTTGACCATAGTAGACTTCTGTGGGGAGTAATGTTTTGGAACTGTCTAAATCCTCCCTCCTAGATTATAAGTAGAGTTGAGCGAACCTCTGGAAGTTCGGGTTCTGCTGGTCCGGCCGAACTTCGGGACAAAGTCCGGGTCCACCTGGGCCTGAAACAGGGCTTCAAGCCGGCCTGGTCGTCTTGGGCTTGAAGGTCTCCAAGCGAGTTGAGAT
>BLSH010131538.1:389674-400222 GCA_018402905.1 Glandirana rugosa | reverse complement strand
CACTAGAAGATCCGGTCTGGACGGGAGGGGAACTGGATCCCTGAAGCTGAGAGACATCAGCAGTGGAAACCAAGGCCTGTTGGGCCAAAAAGGTATCACCGCAATGATTTCCACTGCCTCCGTCCTGAGCCTCCGAAGGAACTGGAAGACTAGTGGTACCGGAGGGAAGGCATATGCACGGCGGAATTTCCATTTGTCCGAAAGTGCATCTATCCCCCAAGCCTGAGGATCTCGGAACCTCGCGTAGTACCTCTTCAGCTTGTGGTTGCACGCTGAGGCGAACAGATCCACTTCCGGCAATACTCCCAGAGTTAAGAGCCAGCTGAAGACTTCTCCGTGCAGGGACCACTCGTTGTTGTCTAGTTCTATCCTGGACAGGAAGTCTGCTTGAGAGTTCTGGTCCCCTGGAATATACACTGCTGACAGATTGCAGAGGTACCTCTGGGCAAACTCCATTATTGACTCTACTTCCCGAAGCAAGGAGTCACTGCGAGTCACCCCTTGCCTCTTTACATATTCCACCGTGGCTGTATTGTCCATCCGGATCATTACTGAGGCCTCTGGTGTCAAGTGGCGGAATGCCTGCAGAGCCTTGAAAGCAGCCCGCAGCTCCAGAATGTTGGAGACTATGCCCTGAGCCGGGAAGTCCCACTTGCCCTGTGCCACTTCCGACAGGCAGTGAGCACCCCAGCCCCAGGTGCTGGCATCTGATGGTATTGTCAGCCAGGTGACTGGAAACAGAGAGTGGCATCTGGAGAGGTTCTTGCGCCGGAGCCACCAGAGAAGGGACCGCCTCATGAAGGAGGTTAATCGGATGCGTTGAGACTCGCTGTGAGATCTCCATTGTTTCAGAAACCCCCTCTGAAAGGGTCTCATCCTCCACTGTGCCCCCTTCACCATAGGGATGCATGCTGTCATCGTACCTATCACAGTCATACACTGGAGGGCTGAAAGCCACTGAGAGGAGAGAGATTGATCCACCCTGTCCCGAATCACCGTGATTTTCTCCTCCAGGAGAGAGATCGTGCTCACCTTCGTGTCGAAGAGAGCGCCCAGGAAAATCAGAGACTGTGATGGCTCTAGATGACTTTTTTCCTGATTTATGAGCCAACCGAACCCTAGAAGGGTTGAGATGACTAAGTCCCGATGTTCCAACAGCTGGGATTTGTCTTGAGACAAGAGGAGGAGATCGTCTAGGTAATGGAAAAGACGAACTCCCTTGATCCTCAGCACAGCCACTACTGCTAGGAGAATTTTGGAGAAGATACGTGGGGACGTAGTCAGGCCAAACGGAAGGCAAGTAAACTGATAATGCAATCGGCCTACCGCAAAGCGGAGATATTGCTGGAATTCTCCAGCTATCGGAATGTGGAAGTAGGCGTCCTTGAGGTCGACTGACACCATCCAGTCCCCCGGCTGAACCGACTGCTGAATGGTATGCAGGGACTCCATCTTGAACTTCTCTTTTTTTATGAAGTGGTTTAGATAAGTCAGATCTATAACCGGCCTCCATGAGCCGTTCTTCTTCTGAACAATGAACAAAGGAGAGTAGATGCCCTGACCCCGTTCGGGAGTCGGTACGGGCCTGGCTGCCTCCTGTCCTAGGAGGGAACTGACGTACTCTGACAAAATCTCCCGCTTCTCCTCCGAGGAGGGAATTGAAGTTGGAGTAAATCTTCGCCTGGGAATTTCGGAAAAGATCTATGCGTGGTCTGTAGACACCGTCTTGAGAGTCCAAGCATCTCTGATCGAGGCCGCCCAAACATGCCAGAAATGGCGTAAGCGAGCCCCTACCGCCTGGGCGGACCCAATATCAAAATTACTTAGCCGGACCTTGGCCCCTTGAGGAATCTCCCTTCGATGTCTTCTGCTGGGCAGAGCGCTTGGTCCTCCAGGATCTACCGAACTCCCGCCCAGGCCTATAACTACGAGCTTCCCTGGCTCGATCAAAGTTCTGCTTTTTTGAAGAGAAACGCCTTCGCTCTTGCTGGTGCCAGCCCTGGGGAAGGAAACCAGATTTTCCACCCGTGGCTCGGGATATGGCATCATTTAATTTATCACAGAAGAGGGAACCACCCTCAAAGGGGATCCGGCACCAAGCTTGCTTGGATGCCGGAACCGCCCGCCAAGGGCGAAGCCACAGAGCCCGTTTGGCCGTAACTGACGCCATCATAACCCGCGCCACCAGGCGGATATTATCCAGGGAAGCCTCCCCCAGGAAGGCTGAGGCCATCCTGAGCTCTTGAATGGGTGACCTCGTCAGTGGAGAATTCCGCCAATGAGGCCTCCACTTATCTGACCAAACTTCCATGGCCTTGGAAGTTGCCGCCAAGGCTAAGGCTGGTTTACAAGCCATACCTGCGGAGATATATATCCGCTTAAGGTCAGCATCAATCCTCCTCTCCAGAGGATCTTTAAAAGAGACTGTATCTTCCAATGGAAGTGTCACATATTTTACCAGCCTCATTAAGGCTGCATCCACTCTTGGAGCTGTCTCGAGGTGCTTCACCTCTTCTTGAAAGGGTACATTCTCTGCACTTTTGAAGCCAATGAGCCCCTCCTCTCTACTTTGGCCCATTCGTCTGACACAATTTCTCCCAACTCCGGCAGGAAAGGAAAATGAGTGCGCTCCTTACTGAGCTGTTTAAAAAGCCTCTTCTGCTTTGGGGGTGAAACCGCCGGGTCTTCCAAATCCAAGGCTTCCTTCACGGCCCCTACTAAGGAGGGAACCAAGGCATAATTAAAGCCAACCTCAAGGGTCACATCCGAATCCTCATCGGAATGAGGTGGCGACGGAAGTCTGGGCTGAGAAAAATCCCAAGGTTCTTCAGATTGGTCATCCATTAAAAAGGACCTTGCAGGGGCCAGGGGAGGGGCTTGCGGTTGACGAGTGTCTCTCTCCTGCAGAGACTCTTTGACCACCCGCTTTACCAATTGCTCAAAGGGTTTTCCCTTTCCTCAACTGCTTTTTTATAAGAGCGGTCACAGAGGGATTTATCTGCTGAAATGGTCAGTTTGCAACCCCAGCATGTATTGCCGTCCCTTCCTGGATGAGAAGAGTGTGAATGAGAGTTATCTCTGACGTGGCGCCCTGCGTCTGAGTGCGCTATATGACGCCCAGATTTAGTTGATGAATGATGGTGAGATTTGGACGAACCACCTTGTTTGTGAGAACCTCGGTGAGAACCGGACCTGGAAGGGCTATAAAAGGGAAAAAAAGAAAAGACAAGGGTGTGTCCCCTTTAGTTAGCCTGTTCGGACAAAGACTCTCCCCCCAGAGCCCCCCCCCAGGACCACCAGGTACCTGTTGGGCAAGGGCTGACCACCAGGGGGCAGAGGAGAGTCCATGGCTACCGACACCTAGGGGGAGAAGCAGAGTAAACAACTGTGTTGAAAACATCACACTCCCCCCCTTGTGACACTACATACCTGGGGAGACCAAATGCACAGCCTGGGGAAGATGTCCCTGCAGTCATTCCCGAGGCTTGTGCGGCTCCCCAGGCTTAAAAGGCCTATGATGACATCATCCACCAGTGCCAGCCAGCGCCGAGGCGCACGCGCGCGTGCGCGAGCCAAGCCTCAGTCTCGTCCCGCAATCGCGCATGCGCAGATCGACCGCGGGACCCGAACAGGAAGTCAGAGACTGGAGAACCTCCCTCGGCCATCCTGACTGTCAGCAGAGAACACCCCATAGACGCAGGACAAGACAGAAAAAAACGAAAACACACACTTGCTGCCATTATATCCATAGGATGAAATCTCACCACTCCACCGCTCAGCGCCGACCAGGACCCTCCAGCGCCCAGCATACAGCAGATTAGGGCCACCCGCTCTTAGCGGGGCATCCGGCCAGCGCACATATCTCCCACTATCTTCAGCGCTTACTCTGCACATACCCCATACCCCGCTCTCAGCAGGGGCGTATCGGGGGGACGAATTCCACTGGCTTTGGGCGACTGTAAGCGGCTTTCCAAACTTCAGGTAGTCGGACCGAATCCTAGTCCACATGGAGGAGGACAAAAAAGGAACATGGCAGCTGGGAAGGAGCAAAGATTTATGGGAGAGGGGTCCTATAGGGTAGGAGTGGAGGCGGGGCCTTACCCCACACGTATGCTGCCATAGGAGTCTGTCAGGAAACAATATTTTTTACTTTTTTGCTATAATAAATATCCAAAAAAATATATAAAAAAGAAAATTATTCATCAGTTTTGGCCAATATATATTCTTCTACATATTTTTGGTAAAAAAATCGCAATCGGCGTATTTTCATTGGTTTGCGCAAAGGTAATTGCGTCTACAAACTGTGGGAATTGATTTATGGCGTTTTTACTATTTTTTTTTTCTTACTAGTAATGGCGGCGATCTGCAATTTTTATTGGGACTGCAATATTGCAGCGGACATGTTGGACATTTTTGACACATTTTTGGGACCAATGACATTTATACAGCAATCAGAAATTTAAATGTCCACTGATTACTGTATAAATGTCATTGGCAGTGAAGGGGTTAACACTTAGGGGGCAGTGAAGGGGTTAACTGTGTTCCCTGGGTGTGTTCTAACTCTGGCGGGGGGGCGGGGCTGGTCGGGACATCACAGATCTAACTGATCCCAGTGACAGGGATCAGTAGATCTGTTATGTCCCCTTCACAGAATGGAGAACCGCCGTGTTTACCTCTGAGGTTCCCCGTTCTGTAGCTGCTACAGGTGATCGGCGGGTCTCGGGCGGACATCGAGTCCGTCCGACCCGCGGGCACACCCACGCAGCATGCGCCCGCGAGAGCACGCCACCGCCGGCTGCGAGTACGCGCGGGGAGCGTGCACAAGGCAGGGCGTCCATGGACGTCCTCCAGGCATTTCAGAGCCGCGCTGTAGCCGTCTTTTGGCTATAGCGCGGATCTGAACTGGTTAAAATGGTGGGTGCTGCAAATTTTGTTTTTCACAAAGTATTTGTGCAGCAATTTTTTAACTGCAATTTTTTGGGAAAAAAAACACTTTTTTTAATGTTAATGCACAAAAACACACTATTTTGCCCAAATGTTTGGTGAAATATAAAAGATGATCTTATACTGAGTACATAGAAACACGACATGCTTTAAAATTACGCACACCCATGCAGCGGCAGCAAACTATATACGTTTTTAAAAGCCTTTACAGGTTACCACTTTAGATTTACAGAGGAGTTCTACTACTAGAATTACTGCCTTCGATCTGACATTCGCAGTGATACCTCACATGCATGGTGTAATTGCTGTTTAAATATGACACAAGACTGGCGCTTACGTTCACCTTTGTGCACGTGCACAGGGGGACAAGGGTGATTTTTTTTTTTTTTTAATTATTCATTTTGCTTTTTATTTTATTTTTACACTGTCCCTTTCATTTTTCATTTCTCCTCAGCCCTTAAAGCATCTGACCACACCAAGATCGGTGTGATAAGATGCTTTCCCAATTTCCCAATAGCGCTGTTTATATCCGGCGAAACCTAAGTCATGAAATGCTTGTAGCTTCTGGTTTCTTAGGCCATGGAGATGATTGGAGCCATTCTAGTCTTCGATCAGCTCTATGGTCAGCTGCTGGAACCACTAGCTGCATTCTCGGGTTCCCCGGTGGGACAGGAGAGCCAGAGAAAACCATGGAAGACGTCGGGGGAATGTTCCATCCCACTGCTTGTAAAAGCAGTCTAGCAGCTAATCAGCCGCTAGGATCGCCTTTACAGGAAAGCCGACTGCTGGCTGAAAAGAACGATACCAAGATGATACCTATACCTGCAGGCATCATTCCGGTATAACCACTGAAAGTCAGCAGCAACATACCAGTACGTTGCTGGTTCTTGTTGGGCATATATTGTAATGTTCTTTTTTTTCATGCAGCCTATGAATGAAAAAAGAGAATCAATCAATCGGTGGGTATGCCCACCATTAGAAAACCGCCCTGCATCCACCCACTTCTAATGATGGGCATAGCACCGTTCTAAAAATATAAGCCGAAGCCACCCCTATGTCCACCCCTGCCCCTATGCTTTGGCATATATGCTCTTTTTTTAACTGTGGTAGTGAAATCACCTCTTACAGTGCAGGAGTCGCTGATTTACATATCGTGGGAGAAAATGCCGTTGCTGTCAAGATAAATAAATCAGTTCTGCAGCTGAATGGCATACCTGAAATGAAAATAATGATTAAAAATAACACACAGTAAACAGTACCATATAAATTACATACCTGCAAAGAAAACAGTATAAAAACATTACAGGTATGCATAAAATACAATAAGAATAGAGAGAAAACAACAAGAAAATTACAACTATTTTTGGCTTTTTTATTTTATATATATATATATATATATATATATATTTTTTTTTTTTAACATTTTTTTATTTTTTTGTGGTTTTAAAAAAAATATATATATATATATATTTTTTTGGTACACCTTTTTTGTGTAACTATAACTAACTGTAACGGTACCAGGTTCGGGTCTCTCAAAATGCAATGGCATCTTTGGAGACCCTATGAAAGTGTGATTAAATGTAAGAGTGTTCCGCGCTAATGGTTCAGGGTACTCTATTGCTCTTAGAGCTGCTGCCTCCACCAGAAAACTTCACACAGGTGCTGCTTCCCAAATAAATTATTAAATTATTGGTGGAAATTGGCGCTGCTCTATATTATGAATTATAGATGGTATATTGATAAAGAAAAATAGGTAAATACTAGTAGAAAATAGGAGATGTATCAGAGCAGGAGAACATGAAATAAGTTGCAGTCAGAGGTTCTAATAGGTGCTATGGATGAAATATAAACATCCAAAGATAAATGAATAAATTAGGAATGATAACATTGTAAACGGTACCCAGGTGGTATATAATTGAAACAATTATAAGTGAAAAAGTTAAAAAGTGATGAATTGATAAATCATAAATACCCAAAATACTCTACTAGATGCTAAAGGTATAAGTGCGGGTTAAAATCACAGATAATGTATAAATTATATGTACAAATGATACTCAAGTGTATATATATATCTAGACCGCGCCAATAGACGTCCGATGACGAAACATGTAGGACGGTACTGTACATACTACGTCACTCTCGGCAGACCGTTCGTTCATGGATGGAACGCAGACAACACGGCGACAGATGTTTTTAACAAGGCTTTGATGCATCTTTTTAAATGTGAGTGCAATCTTTTAATATAAATAAACCACTGATCTTGACATATTACACAATATTGTTCCCTATTCCTTCTATGCCTATGATCGGGTGGACCCTGACTTCAAGCTAAGACTGTCCCTTTGCCTGCACCCCCTAGGGGGACCGTGGTCCGATGAGTGTCCAGGGCATTGGCGAGCACAGGAACACTGAGTGGATCACTATTGAAGTGGAATTGCTGTGTTTGATACATGTTCTAATGAGATTTGAGGATTTCCTACGGCAGTCTTGGGCAGTATATTTAGGACACTGAGTAAACAGAAATCGCACAGAGACTGTTATGGTTTATTGTACGGATAATCATTCGGCACTTTGCACTTTCATATCACATATGAATTCTGATTTTGATGCAATGTGAAATATCAATGGAATTTGCACTGAGCACTTTTTTATTTTTTTTTATTTTAACATATATTTGTATCAAATTTATATTGGTTATTCAATATCATTTTTTTGTAATTCATTTATATATATATATACACTTGAGTACCATTTGTACATATAATTTATACATTATCTGTGATTTTAACCCGTACTTATACCTTTAGCACCTAGTAGAATATTTTGAGTATTTATGATTTATCAATTCATCACTTTTAACTTTTTCACTTATAATTGTTTCACTTATATACCACCTGGGTACCGTTTACAATTTTATCATTCCTAATTTATTCATTTATCTTTGGATGTTTATATTTCATCCATAGCCCCTATTAGAACCTCTGACTGCAACTTATTTCATGTTCTCCTGCTCTGATACATCTCCTATTTTCTACCAGTATTTACCTAGTATTTACCTATTTTTCTTTATCAATATACCATCTATAATTCATAATATAGAGCAGCATCAATTTCCACCAATAATTCAATAACCTATGAAAGTGGGCCCTATGCCTGTGTAGTGCTGTACCCTACGCTAACACTCCACTGGTTTGTGGTAGCGTTGGAAACATTCACTGATGCAGAGACCAGGCTGGTCAGGACAGGAGGGACAATAGGTATCACATCTATATACACGTCGTCTGCAGACACAACATCTTTTTTGGGATGTTCTTTGGCCTGAGGTACCACGGAGGACTTCGGGGAAGTGCCTCTCATGCAGCCGGCTCACTGCATTTACATTGTGAAGTTGGTGCACATCACCTTCTGGAAACAGTAGGGCTCTGACGATCTCTTCCTGGAATTTAAGGAAGGATCCAGTCCATCCTGACGCTTTGTATAGCACATAAGCGTTCAGCAGAGCCAATTGAAGAAGCTATGCAGATACTTTTTGTACCAGTGTCTGGCCTTACTGGCAATTAAGTACAGTGCCAATAACTGGTCGTTGAGGTCCACCCCTCCCATATTAAAGTTGTATTCATGGACACAGAGGGGCTTCTCCAAAACACCAGTCGCCGTTGGAATTTGGACTGTCGTATCTGCATGAAGGGAGGACAGAACGAAAACATTCCGGTTGTCCCTCCACTTCACCGCGAGCAAATTATTACGGTACATCTCAAGCAGGCTCTCTCCCCCTGTCTGGAAGCCCAAGAATTTCCAGGATCTGGAGGCTTTTTGCCAAGAGGAATGGGCAGCTTTACCATCTGAGAAGATAAAGAGCCTCATCCACAAATACCACAAAAGGCTTCAAGCTGTCATTGATGTTAAAGGGGACAATACACAAGGGTGCGTGGCCTGACGCAGCATGGAGTAGGACGTGCGGGAGAAGAGCTCCGTCCATTACTCCTGTAATAATTGATCCTGTGACCCAATTTCGGCAGCCAGCACAATGACAGACCCCTCCGGGTGCAGCCTTACACAGGGACACAATGGCACCGCCGAAGACTAAGCCCGAAACAGTGGCCAAGCTGGACAAATTCCGCAGACAGGAGAAGGAGGACACTGGGGAAGATGGCGCCGAGGCCCTTGTGGGGAAAGAGCCGGCGGGAGCAGACACAGACAGAGTCCTCGAGGCCATCAACGCTCTCCAGACCAACCTGACAGCTAGGCTTAAAGAGGTGAAGGTGGATATCTCCCTCATCAGGCAAGACTTTCACAACCTAAAGGAACGAGTCGCCACATATGAGGTGAGACTAAGTGATGCAGAGGATGCCATACCTCCCCTCCAGAATGTTACAGGCAGAATGCAGAAACAAATTGTTCAGCTAATGGCTAAACAGGACGATATGGAGAATAGGCTGCGCAGATGCAACCTGCGTTTTATCGGCATGCCGGAAGGAGCTGAGGGGAAAGACCCCACTATGTTTCTGGAGCAGTTGCTCGCTACCTCATACGGCAGAGAAGCCTTTTCACCAACCTTTGCAGTGGAGACAGCCCACCGCATGCCGGCGAGACCACCACCACAAGGGGCTCCCCCACGCACGTTTATAGCCAAGATGTTAAACTACAAAGATCGTGACACTGCACTCCGCATGGCACGCATTAAAGGTAATATAACGCTTGTAAATGCAAAGGTAGCTATCTTCCCTGACTTCTCCACAGAGGTGCAAAAATGGCGTCAACATTTTACAGAAGCCAAACGCCTGCTGAGACTCAAGAGCAATAAATATTCCATGTTGTTTCCTGCACAGTTGCGTGCTGAAGATGAGGATCGCACCATTTTCTTTGAAAAACCGGAAGACGCCATATCCTGGCTGGAGGGCAGAGCCGCTAGCAGGAGAGGACAGGACTAAGTGGGACCGCGGTCTGCATCATTATCCCCCTTTGACACAATACTGGAGACTCTCATTCACCGTAATGGCGGCAGAGTCCTGCTGTCATAAGGTACTATATTGCTTGAGTAAACGGGGGACCTCTCGCTTATACCTGTTTTTCACCCACCTTCTTCTGGTATAGATGCAGTTGACCCCTGTGTCTGTCACTGTACACTCACATGCTCCAAAGAGCACTCCCTGCACAGACTGCCTGTGAAGATGTACAGAGGGTGATGGGGAGACATCTTTTCTTCTAATTCTTTGGCCCCCCTGCTACACTGTTCAATAAGAATCTTTTCTGCGGTCCCTCACAGGATACCCGACAGAGGTCGCATAATGTAACCTTATATGCTTTACTGTCGTTAACTCACTTTGTTAATCCTAAACAAGGTTTCTTAATCTTCTTTTCTACAGAGGGGTAGTGGGAGACATGTAGAAGTGTCCGTCAGACACGTCCCTCACGAGAAACCTCGTACACTCACATGTCACTGTCTGTGTCCCCAGTTGACGTAGATATGGTCTTCTTCCACCCACTTTTTGTCCATATTCGCTCTCCAGGGGGCAAATGAGTTCGTTATATCATGGAATACTGTCGTCCTGAGACGGCGGTAATGCCACTTACTCTCAGAGGTCATAACACAGTTTCCCCCTA
>BLSH010131538.1:332476-345747 GCA_018402905.1 Glandirana rugosa | reverse complement strand
TTCAAGCCCAGGCATGGCTTGAAACCCCACAGGCCCTGGGCCTGGACCTGGGCCTGAAAAGTTTTTTTCAGGCCCAAGCCCAGGCCCCAAGACCATTAAAATTACTTTTTCATTAAAATTACCAGAACCCCGGACCCGAACCCGGACTTTTTTTGAAAAGTCCGGGTCCAGGTCCGGGTCCCGGACACCCCAAAGTTCGGTACGGACCCGAACTTTGCAGTCCGGGTTCGCTCAACTCTAGTTACAAACACTGCCAGTGTGAACCCAATCAGGACACCTGGCGCACCTGAAGGCAATGTCCCTCCATTAATGGCACTGCACGAGTTTAGCCTCAATCCACCAGGATTTGCATGTTTTAGTGGATGTTTAGCCTCAATCCATTAGGATTTGCATGTGTCTATATGCACAAATATAGACTGCTATAAGTCAGACCTATAAACTGTCACTTACACTTAATAGGACTGCCGATATCTATGCTTTCCATGCATTATATCCGACAATTGCAGGAACATCATTGTATGCTATGACATAAGTTCCCTGCTCAGCTGATTCAGTCCATTTGGGGAATTAAGGAGCCCAGATGTCCACTGTGAGTTGTACGGCCGTGTAAGGGCTGACACCAAGGCAGTTACCTGGGACTCCTTCAGACCTCACACACCCTGCTTTTCATTCTTGAGCTGGTATAGTCAGTACCCTAGATGTATGTGGTATTTCAGAGTGCTTGACTTTGGATGTGGCAGTACACCCGGGCATGTCTAATATTTATAACAATGTTGTCGACTTAATTATTATCTATTGCCTTTTAACTGTGATTACAATTTGTCTTTTTTTTCTACATACTGATCAATAATGTTTTTTCAAGGAGAAACTGCTGGCTGCCCTATTCCCTCTTCATACCTTTTGAACTACTTATAAGTCCTTCCTATTTTTTCCCTTGTTGCTATATTGATTTGTTCACGTGAAATAGGGAGGTGCCCCACCTCTCATTCTAGGTGAGTCAGTACTCCTCATCACTAGGTATAGTGCCAAACCTTACCAGTGAGATCCCAATGCTCTGTTTTTATCTCCATTACCATGATGGATAAGTACCTGCCTCTATTTCTCAGCATGGAAAACTACAGCTCCAAACTTGCAAAGAACCTCCAAATTTTAAATCATCAGTCCAGAGCATCTGCTGCTATTTTCTTGGTTCCCATGTTTTTGTGCATATTTGAGTCTTTTAACCTTGTTTCTATATTGGAGGTATGGCATTCTTCCATGAAGACCACTTTCTGGCCAGACTTCTCTGGACAGTAAATGGGTGTACCTAGGTCCTACTGGTTTCCACCAGCTGTGTGCTGATAGCACTGCTGGACATCTTCCTATGTTGAAGGGAAGTAAGCATGATATGTCTTTCATCTGCTGCATTACGTTTCTTTGGTGGACCACTGTGTCTATGGCCCTCAGCATTGTCTGTTTCTTTGTGCTTCTTTAAAAGAGCTTGAACAGCACATCTTGAAAACTCAGTCTGCTTTAAAATCTTTGAATAAAATACATCTAAACAGTGCTTATAATACATTACTCAATATTCAAGTGAAAAATGTCCAATAAAATGTCCAAATAAAGTAATAAAAAAAAAATAGTGTGCCATGTACTTAATGCACACATGTTCTTCTATAAGATAAAGCAATATGTGTTCCCTTTCACCGTGCTCAAAATACACACTCCACACTCACCAGACCAATTTGACCTCTTGCGTGAACAAGGAAATGGAAAATTGTTATCTATACTTACCATAATTTTCCTTTACTGGATCCTCCTCATGTCAGCCTACCATGGGTCAGCTCTGCCCTCTCTGACCCCTCCAGGGGCACCTTTTTTCTTAGCCCATAAAGGGCGGCTGTTTGCCTACACCGGTGCCTACACCGCTGTTAAAAATATACCGTCTTGCGATAGAAACACCAGGTGGGAATCCCCGGCTGACATGGGGAGGATCCAGGAAAGGAAAATTACAGTAAGTATGGATAACAATTTTCCATTTTCTTGGACCTCCCTATGTCAGCCTACCATGGGATGTAACAAGCAATATTAAGCGGGGGGGGGGGGGACAAAATAAGAAAAATTCTAAATGCAATGCTACTCAAACTCTTTAATGGGCAACAGCCCCACGTAATAACCGCAGAGCTAAAAGTTCCCTCTGGAGGACTGGCCACATTCAGCCTGTAATGTCTTGGGCGCACTCTAGCTTGCTGCTCTGCAAACTACTTCAGGTGCGACTCTTGCATATGCCGCCCAGGATGCTGCCATGCCCCTGGTCGAATGTGATTCAATCTGGGAGGGAGGAGGAAGGCCCAGGGATATGCATGCAACTTGTATGTTCTTGACAACCCAGGAAGACATAGCTCTAGATGATGCTGCCATACCCTTCTTTGGTCCTTCTGGGAAAACCAATAGTTAGTCTTGCTTTCAAAGCTTTTAGTCTGCTCCAGATAGGTTGAAACAGGCGAGACCAAGTCTAGTTTCCTCCATTCATCATCCGACGGAAAAGCTGGGAGAATTGTCTCCAAATTCATAATAAATGACATGGCCACCTTAGGTAGAAAGCCCGGTACTGGCCTCAGGACAATCTTGTCTGGGAGAATCAAACAATATTGTTCTTTAGATGAGAAGGTGCACAGCTCGGAAACTCTTCTAGCCGAAGAAAATAGCTGCCCTTATCGTTTGATGAAATAATGCACCGGAGAAAGCTCGATCGATGGAGGAACCAGCAAGGCTCTCAAGACCAGTGTTAAGTCCCATTTCAGAAAAAAGATCTCAATGCAGAGTCCATCCTTTACTTGACATAGCTAACAAGGCAGGGACCTTGACCTACAAGGAATTATAAGCTAACCCCTTATCGAGACCCTCCTGCAGAAATTCCAAAATGTTTGATACTGAGGAGATTCAAGGTTCCAACCTCTTTCTGCAGATGCATGGCAAAAGCATTCCAAATCCGGTGATAGGTTAAATTCATGAACCTCTTATGAGCCTGTGATAATGTTTCCACTACTCTGTCTGTGAGATCCAATCCATTTAAAGATCTCCTCTCAATCTCCAAGCCGTTAATTTCAGTCTCCCAGGGTACGGGTGATAGACCCTGCTCTGCAGAAGGAGATCCTGACAAGGAGATAGTGGGATTGGTTGGCATATCTTCATCCTCCAAGCCAGAGGGAACCACAGCCTTCTGGGCCGGTAAGGCAGACTTATTATTACTGTGACCCTTTCTCACTGAATCATCAACAGTTTCTTGAGAATGAATGGAAGTGGAGGTAACACATACACCAAGAGGAAACTCTAAGGCTTGGACAGAACATCTTGACTGAATGCCTGTGGATATCAGGCCCGGGAAAAGAAGCAAGGAAGCTAGAAATCCTTTTCCAATGCCATCAAACCTTTTGAAGGCGTCCCCCATATTTTGAAAACCTTGCATAGGTAATAAGTGATCCACTAGACCATTCTAGGCCCTGGGAGATAGGATGCCATAAGGAAGTCAAAATTCCTCTCCGCCCACAGGAAGATTTGACATGCCAGTTGAAGAAGATAACGACTTCTGGTGCCCCTCTGATGAGACACGTAAGCAACCGTAGTCTTGTTGTCCGATAGGGCCTTGACAGCTGGACCTTGCAATATAGTTTGGAAGGCTAAGAGAGTGTGCCTGACGGCCTTCAATTCCAAGCAGTTTTAACTTTGCGCCCTGCGATGCTTCCACTGATCTTGAACCTGCTGATCTAAGCAGTGTGCCCTCCAGCCAATAAGACTGGCATTAGTCATCACCACTATTGTTTCTGAGGACTTCAATGGGACTCCATTGGAAAGATTGTGAGATACCTGACCAAATGGTCTTCGATGATTGTCACCCAAACCCTCCAGAAGGAGGCTACAATCATCAAGTTCAGTCAGGCTCCCTGGCCCCAACTGGAAGAAACGGGTTGGACGCGCCTTCAAAAGACTTTCCAGCCATGTGAGAAACTTGCTCTCACAGTCCAGACCTTTCCTCCTGTCATTCACTTAATGGCGTTGCTCAGTGTCTGGTCAAACAATAACCTCCCATTATAGGAAATTCTGAAGGCTTGTGTAAAAGCTCCACCTGCCCTTCAGTGGCATAACCACAATGCTCCCATAACAGTGACTGAGTGTGCCAGCGCTTGTACTAGATCAATCAAAAGCATCAACCAAATGTCAATTGCCAGGTTCAATTCCTCCCAAATCTTGCAGTTTCAAATGTAAAATGTTATGCAATTTCTAGTTTATATAAGTTTATATAATCAAAGATGATGTTATTGCTTGTTGACAGGCAAAATCTGTCACTGTATAGATTCTCTACAAGCCTGATGGCCAGATCACCACAATTTCTGCATTCCAGACGTGTTTTTGCATGCATATTCCTTAATGCATTCTAATGTATTCTCAATGCTTTTTGCTATCTTCCATATGTGTTCCATACAGAAACAATAGGACATACAGCTTTCTTAGACTGCACTAGAATGAGCTGCACTGGTGTTAACTAGGTCATTGGAATCCAAGTTAAAAACTGTCCATGCGTACGTGATGCAGAATAAAAATGTACTGAACTGCATCTGGTGTGAACAAGTCCACTTTCTCATCCATAGGGTCTCTGAAGGCAAATGATTTATAAATAGGCAAAGACACTTGATGCGCCAGACACTAGAGGGCTACATCCAGCCCTGGAAGGGCAGTGCATAAACATACATCAGCTATCTTATTTGGATAAAGCTTAGAAAAGCTGCACTGAAAACTGATCTTCTGATGAGGTCTCTGTCATTCTTTATCAAAGAGCAATTTACGCTCTATCATTATGGGTGTTGCTTGTGGTGTGGATATTTGCAGCATACTTTCTGCTATAGCCAACTTAATAGGGCTTAGAATTTTGCTCAACCACATCCTTGTGAGGCCACCTTTGTAATTTCACTTCTCTGCCACTGCAGACTGCATGCAGGCCCAAAATGCACTCTGAGGAAGAGGTTCGTACCTCAAAACGCGTCAGAAGTCTGTGTGAGACATCATCCATTTGACATGTGTGACCATGGACGCGAGATTTTGTGCAATGACATGCCTATTTTACTAGCTCGTTTGTGAGTATGTTTTTATACCTTTTTAATAAATGTATATCTGAGGAGTGCGCATGTGCGGGACTTCGGAGCGGACGCGCTGACAGGGAGCTCTGCTCTGCTCCGGCTATTCGGGAGCCAGCTAGCCGCCATACCCGCTCGATCTGACACCGGACTGCTGTTCTAGCTCAAGGGGACCCAGAGACTCGTCCCATATGCCGGGGGAGAATCCCAAGAGAGGGGTCCACAGAAAGCTGAGGTTTGACTCACAGGCCCCCGGAGCCTTCCCTGATGGCGACCACGTCCTCCCCATGCGGCCACGCAGACGTAGCAGACACTATAGCGGATCCCTCTGAGACAGATAAGCACCTATTGGGCACTCCGGATACCCCATCGACACACTTACCGGGTAACTTACCCTCTCCTACTTCCACAGAATCCCTCCTGAGGGATGCAATGGAGGACATACTTAATAACACTCCCCGAGGGGATAGCCCACTAAGCCTAGCAGGCACCCTTCCGGTCTCACCCGCTACACCAGGCCAGCACCAGGACTTTGACCTCCTCCTCAACAGATTCTCAGAGATGTTGGCAGCAGGGTTGACACAGAATGCAGCCCAAATCACAGAAACCATTAAGGTGGATCTCCATAGCCTGGGCTCCTGCATTGAACTCATAGAGCAGGCCATAGACAAAACTGCTTCAAGGGTGAACCAAAATTATTTTTGCATACAGTCCCTCCAATAACAGTTGGAACGGATTTGTCTAAAATAGACGACTTAGAGAACAGAAGTAGAAGATACAACTTTCGGATTAGAGGATTGTCTGAATCTATAACAGACATGCAAGGTGCTATTAAATCTCTCATTAAGGAGATACTGCCAGAAACCCCTGAACACAAGCTGGAACTTGACAGGGCTCATAGGGCTTTACAACCTCCCCGGCAAGATGGATTGCCCAGAGATATCATTGTTAAACCACATTTTTATTCTATCAAGGAGGGGGTAATGAAAAAATCCAGAGAAATCTATAATCTATCTACCCAGGGCCACCCTGTCAAGATTTTCGCGGATATATCCCCGACTACGATCCAGAAACGGAGAGCTCCCAAACCCCTCCTGACAGCACTAGCACAAAAGGCAATTAAGTACTGGTAGTCTTTTCCCTTTCGTTTACTATTTACTCTTAACAACAAGACACACGGATTCTCCAGACTGCAGGACGGCGAACACCTCCTGTCCCAGTTGGGAATCATTACACAGGTCCCCTCATTTTCACCTCCTGATGGCCGTCTGAACTCCTACAAACGGCCCTCCTCAGGCAGCCCACCAACCCCATTGTGGAATAAGCAACAACATAAGAGACAACGGGAATCCAAGTCCCTACGTTGATCCCCCTCTTTCAGGATACTGGAAACATCTCTACAACCTTCTGATCTGAAGGCGTCTACTTCAGCCCCTCATTTGGAGACGGTTGGTTCCGTCATCTGGGCTTAATCTTGATCTCAAGGCTCTAAGGATCTACCCTTTGAGGTCATTTTCACTTTTGCCCCCCCAAAGACTCTAGGGGCTAGTCACCGGATGGTACAGGCTATCCTCCCTTTCATCTATTGGCCAGAGAGAGTTATTCACTGAGGACATCTTCTTTGGATAACATTTAGCCCCTTTTTCACCCATTCCCCATTTAGAGCTACCCTTCCCCCCCTTCCCCTTCCCCTCTAAGTACTAATCATGTGCCTTTGCCCTCTCATAGAGAGGACTATTGGAACTGTACAGATGGTCTGGGTCTCCTCCCTAAGACACAGGCCTCATGGGTCTTATTGTTTGATCTGATTCAACATGTTTAATTTGTCTTTCAGGCTTTCCTTGAAGTTTTATGTTTTATAAGTCATTTTGATACAGTTTACAGTGTTAGACTATTTTTCTGTATTGATAGACTGGCTGGTAGGCTCCCCAGCCGGAGTGGAGTATCATGCTCCTGCACCCGCTGTTGCTTGGGTTAAGTTTTGTCCCAATCGACATTGGGGCCCTGACCTGATAGTAGGTCATTTGATTACTAGACCCCCTTTTTGGGAGTCACGTTCGGGGCTGGCCGGTCCGGCCCAAACTCCCTATTCCCCTATATATTCCCCTATATTTCTCAGCTCTCACCCTACCTCTCTACTCACCTCAGTTCTATTCCTTACCTCACCCATCTCCTTTCGGGATCCATTGATACTCACTCAATGATTGCTCTAACAACCTTTTTTCTACCCCTTAGTGCCAATTACCTCCTCCTCTGACCTAGGTGGTCTTTGTCACATCACCGAATTCTAGGGCACATCTCC
This sequence comes from Glandirana rugosa, assembly GCA_018402905.1. Classification (NCBI taxonomy): domain Eukaryota; kingdom Metazoa; phylum Chordata; class Amphibia; order Anura; family Ranidae; genus Glandirana; species Glandirana rugosa. The sequence goes on along the minus strand of BLSH010131538.1, from coordinate 338,334 downwards.
ACAGTCCTGGATTCCTGTCTCGGGGACCCATCTATAACCTCCAAGGTAAGATCTACAAGAGACCCCAGGGAAACCCACCCTCACATCCATGGCTAAATCACACTCCATATCGACTACCCTTAAGGTAGCCACCCACAATACACAGGGCCTTAACTCACTCCTGAAAAGGAGGAAGGCATTTCAAGATTTCCACTCTAAAGGTATTGATGTTGTTCTACTCCAGGAAACTCATTTTCCCAGGAGCTATGCCCCTTCCTTTCTACACCAAAAATACCCGATATTTTATTTGGGTAATGCTGATTCCAAGACAAGAGGGGTAGCAATCCTTTTCTCTAAAAGGGTCTCATTTCACCACTCTTTCACTCTCAGAGATCGGGAAGGCTGGTACATCCTGGTCAAGGGAGAAGTTAACGGTAACCTTTTCACTTTTGTGTCCTACTACTCCCCTAACCAGGGCCAAGCAGCTTTCTTCACTTCCTTTCTCCAATCCCTCGCTCTACACTTAGAAGGTATAGTTATTATAGGAGGAGATTCTAATGTTGCATTCGATAATCTCCTGGATAGAACAACCTCAGGTTTGCCCAGACCTAAAAGACCTTCTAGGCAGAGCCTAAATATAGTCCATACCATTTACTCTTACGGTCTGTTTGACACATGGAGGGAATTGAACCCCACCTCAAAAGACTATACTCACTTCTCAGCCCCACATAACACTTACGCGAGAATTGATCATATCTTTGTACCCTTTTCTGACATTGGTAGACTAAAGAAGGCTAGGATTCATGATGTACCCTGGTCAGATAATTCTCTAGTCTTGCTGGAGATGGATGGTTCTCCATACCCGGCAGGACCTTGACAATGGCATTTAAACGAGTCACTTCTTAAAAACTCGGTCCATAAGACAATGATAGCGCAGAATATCCAGGAATATTTTGCCCTTAACGCATCAAACGAAGTATCACCCGGATCCTTATGGGGGGGTCATAAGGCGGTGATCAGGGGTAAACTTATTCAATTAGGCTCCAAACTAAAAAGGGAGAGACAGCTAGACCTGACTAAATTGGAGGAATACTACAGATTAGCTAGCAGGACTCATAAGTCACACCCTACAGCAAACTCTCTGGCCGCTCTAGATTCAGCCAAGCTGGCGCTCAATTTAGCCCTGACATTGGCTGCAGAAAAACACCTAAGGTGGACCAGAGGATGTTTCTACCTCACTGGAGATAAGATTGGACCCAATCTCGCCTCCAAACTGAACCCCAAATACAGACTCCTCGCTTGCCCAAAGATTAGAACAAGCTCAGGCACTCTCTCCCAGAATCTGAATGTCATTCTGGAGACGTTTGGTAAATTCTACGCTAAGCTATACTCTAAGGACATTCTGAATACCCCGCAAAAACTTGAAGCCTTCCTGGAGGGGATCCCCCTGCCTTCTCTGCAGGAACAACATCACTCTGCCCTCGAATCACCCTTTTCTGAAGCTGAAATCCTCTTGGTTATCAAAGACCTCAGGACTGATTCGGCCCCAGGACCGGATGTCTTCTCTTATTTTTAATATAAGATTTTTGCCCAGATTCTCTCACCCCACCTGGCCCTTTTCTTTAATTCTGTATTCGGCTGCAAACCTCGCATTTATTACAGTAATTCTGAAACCTGGTAAAGATCATGGCGAGGTGGGTAATTATAGACCGATCTCGCTAATAAATAATGATTTAAAAATCATGACCAAAGTCCTATCCAACTGTCTGGCTTCTTTTATTGGATCATACATACATAAGGACAGGGTGGGGTTCATCCCGGGGAGGCAAGGTCCTGACCAAATAAAAAGGGCACTAGATGTAACCTTGCTCTTACGCTCGGGGTGGGATGGGGGTCCTGTCTAGGAGGGCTTACTCTTGTCACTAGATTTGCAGAAGGCTTTCGATACAGTCTCCTGGCTTTACCTTTTTTCCATTCTTCAGAAATGGGGGTTTGGCCCTAAATTCACAAAAACTCTGGAAGCCTTGTACTCATTTCCTAGGGCCTAGGTGAGATTCCAGGGTTACTGCGCTGATCATTTTCCGATTGAAAGGGGAACGAGACAGGGTTGCCCCCTGTCTCCTCTCCTTTTTGCTATAGCGATAGAAACTTTAGCTATTGCCCTTAGACTTAATCCAGACATTAAGGGAGTTAGATGTGGCGGGGACACACACAAATGCGCGTTATTTGCGGATGACGTTCTCCTATTTGTTACGTCCCCCCTCATTTCACTCCCTAACATTCTAAAAATCCTGAATTGCTTCGGCCAGGTTTATGGGCTGATGGTCAATATGTCCAAATCCGCTATTCTCAACAGCACAATCCCTAGGGATTTAGCTGAGAGGCTCAAAGAACAATTCCAGTTTGCTTGGAGTGACTCTACTATTCCTTACTTAGACATCAATCTCTCCACATCGGTGGATCAACTTTATAACTCAAATTACCCCATCCTATTTAAAAAAACTGTTAGCAGACATCAAACGGTGGTCCTCTATGAGCTTATCCTGGTTAGGGAGAATAAACGCAGTGAAAATGACGCTTCTATAGAAAATCGTATACTTTTTCCGTTCTCTCCCTATTCCTGTTAATATACCTGCCCTCAATAAATTACAGGCTGCCATCCTTAAATTCATATGGGGAAATAAAGGGCATCGTCTGTCCAAGAGCACCTTATTTAGATATAGGAAAAAAGGGGGTTTGGGACTTCCCGATCTCTGGAAATATTACCTGGCATCACAGCTGACTCAGCTTTCTACTATTTTTTCTAAAGGACCTAAACTGGATTGGGTTTCGATTGAGCGGCAGGCCACCCCACGCCATACCTTGGGCTTTCTTCTATGGTGCCCACCCAAACTCAGACCTCCGATTCTCTCCCCCACTCTTTCCCATTCTTTCCTTATAAGCGACACTATCCATAAATCACACGCACTAACATCCTTAATAACCCCAGATTCCCTCCTGGCGAAGACATCAAGGCCTTTCAGTGGTGGCTTGATAAGGGTTTATTCTGGATTGGGCATTTCTTTAATTCAAAGGGCCCCTTGTCTCTTAATTACTGCATCAAAGATCTGGAAATGCCCCCCCGAGGAGTTCCGTTTCTTCCAAATTTCACATTTTCTACACTCATTATGGACCAATAGACCGAATCTAAAAAAAATTGACCACATGTTTGTAAGTGGAAACTACTCCTTTAGAGTGTATTGACCACATGCTTTTTACATGGAAACGACTCCTTTAGAGTGTATTGACCACATGCTTGTAAATGGAAACTACTCCTTTAGAGAGTATTGACCACATGCTTTGTACATGGAAATGACTCTTTTAGAGCCTGTTAGGTGTCAGGATGAGATGATCGTTGGCAGGTCTTATTTTTTTGGAGCCTTTGTGTTCAAGTTTTCTGCTCCTAAAATGATGCAAAATATCTTCATTTGCATTCCTTGAGCACTCTTTTAAGAAACCATGTCCCATGTTGCCCCCTCCTATCTTTGTTAATCTTCTGTGCCACTAACAGGTGCGGCAAGCTCAAACTTGCACAAAATATATGGAAAAAATTATATTACCTCTCACCAAAAACAAACAGGTACACTGTCTCTTTAAGATTTGACTTCATTCACTCACTTCAGAAGCAGCAGCAGGTGAGCTCAGGTAGCCCTTCCATAGGCAGATAGGTGAGCTCAGGCAGCATTTTCCAAAGCAGACAGCAGAGTCTGAGACAAAAAACAGTCAGACTGTCAAATCCACAGAAGTACACAGCATAGCAAAGGAGCTAGGACAGCACATCCAGAGGCAGCCTGGAGACACACTCAGAATCTGAGGTAAGTCCTTTACCTGGCAGGACTGCAGAGAGAGAGAAAAAGCACTCTCAACTGCAGACCTATCATTTACGCCATTGCATAGTGACTGCAGTTACCATCCCGTGCTGCCCATCTCCCCGCCCCCTGTGACATCATTCACAACCACTCGCAGACTGACAATAAAGTCAGGAGAGCAGTGCGGTGAGCTGCATATAAAAGACAGGACAAAACCCCAAGGGAGAGGCAATGATGACATTGCAGAACTTTTATAATACTACACCTGTACAATATCAATGCTGTTTAAGCATCATTTTGCCCGCAACCCTGGCACAAAAAGGGCACCCAGTTTTTAGGAGGGTTTACCATCCAACATTCAGGGTCTTCCAACTCCATGAGAGGCTAAACATGGAGGGGTAGGTTTGGCAGGGGGGAATGAAGCACATCCCATAAGCACAGCAGAGATAAGACTCTGGGAATACAGCATGGCCGTGAGCTGCAGCCCGCCCCCAGAAGAGAGAGTGATCTGCAAATCATCGGCGAGTGTGCCCACAGTTGCCTAGCAACCCGCTGAGACAGCCACTTCCATGACGTCACCTGATCAGCTCAGACGGCTTGCATGTGGAGCTGCCATTGTGGGACTACAGGCACCAGCAAGCCCATGGGGAAACTGCTAGAGCACTATGCCAAAAATCATAGTAATTATACTGTATCAGCCAATCCCAGCACCAAGAGAACCCAGCTCCTTATGAGTCCTTACCACCTATATGGGGGGTCATCTGAATTGGGAGAGGCCGCAATACTTGCTTCATCCAAACAGTGTTCTATTCCTTTCTTATGAGTATATATATATATATATTTAAAAGGTGTCCAGAGTGAGGACGAAAAAGAACACTGGTGTAGGCAGACAGTCCTTTCTGGGCTAAGAAAAAGGTGGTCCTGGAGGTGTCAGAGAGGGCGGAGCTGACCCATGGTAGGCTGACATGGGGAGGTCCCGGAAAGTCAAATTGCGCTTGTGGATATAATCATCACCGAACCAAAGATGGAAGGAAGCTAGAACCACTATAAAGCCAGGAATGATAGCCTGAAATAGATATCTCCAATAGTACTCCAACCGGTCCCGATTTTCCTCCTTGGGGTCCTCTTAAAACCACTGAGCGCTCATGGCAGCAATGTTAAAAGGAAAGAACAAGCCTCCCATAGTGTGAAACCATTTTATTAAATTAAAAAGTAGCTAAAATTGCACTTACATCACAGTAGATACAGTAAGAATCACATTCACAGTATAATAACCCCAGAAGTGCCGCTGGCTCACCAGCGTGCTGTTAGAAGAAGACTGTGCTAAGGACTTGTTTGCACTTTGTTGTGCTTTCCTCGCGTTGAGGACTTGTTTGCACTTTGTTGTGCTTTCCTCACGCTCCCGGAGGAGGCGGCGCCGGCAGCTCTATTTAAACAGTGTGCACCCTGTAGCAAATGCTGTCTGTTCTACAGCGTTTCTGTACCCAGTGAACCGTGAGCTATTCTAAGTCACTTTCTGTATCCTGTGACCCCGGCTCCCCTTGGACATTGTTGCTATCTGCCTGTCCTCACCTCGGCCTATCTACGACTACTCTTTGCCTGCTCCTTTGTACCTTTGTTGCCCGCACGTTGCCGACCCTGCCTGAACTTGACCACCCGCCTGCCTGATCCTTCTGTACTTCACCGCCAGCCTGTTAATGACCCGGCCTGCACCACTACTCTTCTGTTGCACGAGCTCCAGTGGATTCTCAGCTACCATCAGAGACTGTATCCAGCCCTCGTGCCCCCCTGCGCTCCAGGATCCCCTGTCTCCACTACCAGGGGTCCTTGAACCAGGGCCGCAAGTGAGGTTGTCCCCTGCACAAGTCAGACTCGACCACCAGGTACATGACAGTAACAGACATCCATGCCCGAGTCTGCGCAGGGGACCCCTCCAATGGATGATCTGAGTGTGCACCTTACAGACAATGACAGTACATGGACCACCAGCTCAGACTGAACACGTCCCCTGTTGGAGTGAACGCCGGGACC
>BLSH010131538.1:243469-256896 GCA_018402905.1 Glandirana rugosa | reverse complement strand
TGCAGAGTAGTGCTCAAAGAAGTAAGCTGTGTCATCTTCCAGCAGATATACTGTACCAAAGACTCTACCAGATGTAAATTAAACGGGGGACTGTACGTATCATGACAATGAGATGTAGCAGGTAAAGATAATTCAGAACAAACCTGAACCAAAGTATGTATTTCTCTAAATGAAAATCTACCCTGATCGAGGTATGTGCTACCTTATGTACTCCAGTAGTCTTTCACTAATGCAATCCTGCTAAATCTGGAGACAAAGATCTTTATCCTCCAGTACCAATTTCACATTACAAATAGTCTTCCCAAGATGCATCTTAACATAAAGAATGGCAAATATTCAAAATAAACACCTACCAGTTCCCAAATGCAGATGATCTGGTCATTAACAGGCTTCAGTGTTATGTCAGTGATACCAGCAGCAGGGATGGCCAGATCTGTGTAGCCACACTTAGGAAAGTGAAACCAGGCTATAAATAATGATGTATGTATATTATTAGTAAAAAGGAAATCTAAACACCAACAAACAGGAAACACAGCAAATGTGAAGCTATAAGTGAACCATCAACTAAATATCTAAATAATATCTAACAAACAGCTTAACTATCATACAATATACAGTATGCACAACCAGGAACACAGGAAAACAGGGTAATATCGGAGATGTGAGAAAAGGGGGAACCAGGACTGGTATCAGGAACAAGGTTAGCAGATGCAAGGCAGCAGGGTACAGGGTACAGGATGCAGGGCAAGAGCAAGATCAAGAGCAAAGTCAGGAAAAATTAGCAAGCAGTATCTGGTGAGCAAGGTTAAACACTGAAGCACATAGGAAATGTAGAGGAGGAAATAAATACCCTCACAGCAGCCAGCATCAGATGGAGAGTGAGTACTGTAATCTGCTGGTTGCTGGGAGACACCCACTGATGGACACCAGATCTATAACCATCTACTCTGGAACCACAGTGCCTCCAGCAGGTGATCCAGGTCCTGACTACATGTGATCTGCTATTGCTGTTATAGCTGTCCTTAGCTCACAGTGGTCTCCCTACAACAGTTGCCTCTGCACCCCTTCACCCTAAGTGTCTGTGATGCTGCCAAGCAGGAAGATATGCTCAGCCCCTATACAGTTTGTGAGTTGTGTACCTTATGCACTGTGTCAGGTTCTAGGCAGCCCACTTGGCAGTGGTAGTGGACCTCTGTGTAGGGAAAACTGAATGTCAAATGGCTGGACAAACCCTGGTGGTGCAAGAACTACAGCATATGTTCACCTGTGGTAGGTAGCACCAGGACAAACACCCCTTCTGGTCTCTCTCTGCCCTCTCTCTGCCCTGTTCTCAGATTGACCATGAAGGTTTGCATTTTTTGACAGTGAAATACAATGTGACATTACATATTACTTTTTAGTTAGTTACTTTTTTAGAGATCCTAGAAGATGACTTGTTGAGCCTATGAAGGTAGGCTATATGGTGACAACACTATGAGAATATGCCTCTTCATATAGTAATGTATAGCAGTGAGCAGCTGAATCTGAGCATGGGAGAAATACTGGAGAAGATTGCCCTAGGATAGGCAGAAAATTAAATGCCATTGCTCCAGAAAAGGTGGACAAGGTACACAAAACTGTACTGTAGGATAGACATAAAATACATTGATTGGTGAGACATTGTACACAGCAGAACAACAGCTCATGACAATGCCAATAACAAAGGCTGTTGCATATTGGGTCTCATAGCACACACCCAATCAAAAGCTTACCAGAGGAAATAGTCAGGGAACAGCCTTGGTCAATTCAGATAATTATTTCTACACATATTTGTAGCAGTGGATGGGGTAAAGAGATGCCAATATATTCCAGAGTTAAAACAGCATTCAAAACAATAAAAGCAAACTGCATTAACAAGTGAGCATCTACCTCTGTTTGTAGACTCTCATGCAGAGCCTGCACGCTCTGACTAATCACGTCAGTGATATAACTTTAAAGTGATATTAAACCCTCAGTTTTTAAGCCTTTTCAGCAGCTAATCACTGACTGAATATACAGCTTATTTATCTTTTAATCCCTGTCTACATTCCTGTTTAAGCTGGTGCCCCAGGTTTTCTGTTTCAGGATTGCTCCTTTCTCTTACAGTGCCCTATGTAGCCACCTTTGCATGCAAAGACTAGAGCTGTGCCTAATTGAAACACACAGGCCCATAGCCTAGGATGATAAGGCACTCCCCTGCTCCTCCCTCCTCCCCCCTCTCTTTTTCAAGCTAACACATGGAGTGGAGTCTGCACTGTTCACTATTAACTCTTCCCTGTAAAAAATAGACGTTCAGGAAAGTAGCAAAGAGAGAGCAGGAGCCAGCAGCATTGGAAGTTGTAAACTGCAGTGTTGAAGTATTCATTTTAACAAATAATTTACTATGTATATTTTATTGTGCTTAATGTATTAAGCTAAAATTCTCTGAGGGTTTATTACTACTTTAACCATTTAAGGACCAGAAGGATTTTCCCCTTATTGACCAGGTCATTTTTTGTGATACGGCACTGCATCGATTTAACTGACAATTGCTCGGTCATGCGATGTTGTCCCCAAAACAAAATTGATGTCCTTTTTTCCCCACAAATAATGCTTTCTTTTGGTGGTATTTGATCACCTCTGCAGTTTTTAGTTTTTATTATAAAAAAAAAATGAACAATTTTGAAAAAAAAACACAATATTTTTTACTTTTTGATATAATACATATCCAAAAAAATGCAAAAAAACAAATTTCTTCCACAGTTTAGGCCGATTTGTATTCTACTACATATTTTTGGTAAAAAGAATTGCAATAAGCGTATATTGATTGGTTTGTGCAAAAGTTATAGCGTCTACAACATAGGGAATAGATTTATGGCATTTGTATTATTTTTTTTTTTAACTAGTAATGGAGGCGATCAGCGAATTTTAGAGGGACTGCGACATTGCAGCGGACAGATCAGACACTTTTACACTTCTGACACTTTTTTGGGACCATTGACATTTATACAGGAATCAGAGCTAAAAATAGCCAATGATTACTTTATAAATGTCACTGGAAGGGAACGGGTTAACACTAGGGGGTGATGAAGGGGTTAAGTGATCCCTAGGGAGGTGTTTATAACTGTGGGAGTAGTGGACTGGATGGGGGTAGAGAGAGAACGCTGTTCCCGATTGCTGGGAACAGCAGATCTCTCTCCACTTCCCTGTCAGAATGGGGATCTGTTTGCTTACACTGACAGATCCCCGTCTGGCTTTCTGTGGAGCGATCATGGCTGCCAGCCACCTGCCTCAGCTCCGGCCATGTGCCATGCGCCCACAAGCCCCGTTCCTGCGACCAAAGTACACTGGTGACGGTTCGCGGGAATGAGCCACACTGCCGCAGTAAACGTGTGGTGGCTGGGGCTTAAGTGGTTAAGACAGCTGATGAGAGGAGATTACTCTGCTGGGGCCTGCCACACAGTGACAGGGGAGGTAGCGCTGGCAGAGGGAGGGGAGTAAGAACTGTTAGAAACAAAGACATAGGGCCCATATAGATAATGATGCAAATCAAGTGAAAAATGGTGGACCTGGATAGTCAGCTCACATCTCTTTGTCCTAGCTGGGCCCACCTTTGCCCCAGGCCCGATAGCATATGCATGGGCCTCTATGGCAATATTTTCACCACTGCCTTTTATATAATTTTTGCTCAGAATCTGAAATAAATTGCAGGTCTGCAAAAGTTGGATGGCCAACATTTGTAGGTTAACCTTGTTATATCATACAATATCTCCAAAAAAATGTGCAAGTGCATTCAATATGTATGCAATTTTAATATGTATATACTGTAAGATTAGACTTAACATATATATATCCTAAAAGACAAATAAGGAAAATACTAAAGAATGATTCAGTTTTTTATATATAGGGGAAGAAAAGTCTTATGTTTTTTTGAAAATTCATAGTATATTTATTTACTATAACTAAAATGTATTTTTGCATGCTTCTGCAAATGCATAGACATATTCTATAACTGTGAGAAAATGAGGTTAATTGGCTAGAACAGCTTGAGGGCTTATCACCAGTCAGCTGCTTACTGGTGAATATAAGTGATACTGACTCAAATGAGACAACTCAAAAAAATTGTGGATAAAAATACCCAAAGATCTCAACTGGAGTACCACCAAGTTTAAGATTTAGATTGTGCAGAGAATGCTTTGTCCAAATTGAATAATAGTTTAACAGTAGTAGACCTTTGTTGCTTTAAAAAAAAATAGTGAGTTACAAAATATATGTAAAATATGTTTCACGCTTCCTTAATAGCTGTATTGAAAACTGCTTCATTTTAGGCGGAATTACTTATGGAAATACACATTATTTCCACTGGCACTGGAACTTTAAAGTAAAAGAAAAATCAAAACTATTGAATTGTAACTGGTAATAAATGCTAAATCCTTTAACGGGTCATTTATTCTGGTAACAAATGTCTGAGAGGGGATTTATCTCATGTTAAATAGTTTTATTCTCACTTCAAATTGTCTGTCCAGGATCGGGAATAAAGGAAATCTCAATTACCTCATAATATTCCTCAATGCCTTCTACCCCTTTGAGATCAATAACACAACCATTGGTTCCTCCTCACATGCCAGGGTGCTAATTCTTGACTCTGATATCTCTTTCTAACCCCAATGACACATCAAGCTGCTAATGCACTCCCTTGATATCTCTTCATTTGACTGCTGCAACTCTCTCCTTGCTGGCCTACTTCCATGCAGATTATCCCTTTCAGTCTCTCATTAATGCTGCTGCCAGACTAATCCAACTTACCAACCCTCAGTGTCCACCACCTCTCTTTGTAAATCTCTTCACTGGCTTCTGTTGACCCAACAAATAACGTTTATAATATAAACAACATAAAAAGCCATCTGCAATTGTGCCCTGAGTTACATCACCTGCCTCATCTCAAAATATCACCCAGACCTTTTTCTCAAGACCTCTTGCTCTTTAGCTCCCTCCGTCCTTCTATGCTCACCTCTAGGACTTCTCCAGAGCTCCAGAGCGTCTTCCATCCTCTGGATATCCCTACCCCAATCTATCTGGCTATCTCTTATCCAGTGTCCACCTTTAGGTGAGGCATAAAAACTGAACTTTTACTTTCTTCATTTCACAGCCTATACCTTTTGTATCACTCACCCATCCCTTTTAGATTGTGGTCTGTAAGCTCTAATGAACAGGGCCCTCCTAATCTTCTTGTCTTCTATTGTTTTGTAAATATACTGTCTCTTGTCATTTTGTAAGGTACTGCATAAACTGCTAGAACTGAATAAATGCTGTAATAATAATAATAATAATAATAATAATTTGTGGATATAGATGGCTAGAAATAAAATAGAAACACTTACAGGGAAATTAACCATTTGTGACTTAAACCAAACTTAAAAAGGTTTTTCTCTAAATATATTATAATGTACTGGTTATACAGAGCAGACCATAGACAGGGGCAGGGCGCATCATTTCTCTTTTAGAGCAATAATTATGCATAATTTTATTTTCTTACCATCTTAAACTATGAAACCGCCTTTTCTAGGAACACCTTATATTTTAAACAGTCAGGGAATATTTTATAAATTAGCTGCCCCACTGAGTGCATGTTTCCACAGTTCTAGCCAGACACTGAAGCAATTTTCATCACAGCTGTGGGGCAGGTTAATGTCAGGAAAAAAATATGCTATGGCAAATGTTATGATAAAATCTGGATTTTAATTTTCTCAAAGCGCACAGGCAAGGCCATGGATACCTAATGGGAGGCTAAATAAAGAACTTGAAATCCAAACCCTATAGGCAAGAGCCTGGCATGAAAAATGTTTTTTTGTAACCCTATTAACCCCTACTTAGCCCTAATTAACCCTCCCTCTCCATTTTAATTCATGAATGGTGGAGGTTTTACCTAGTGTTATGTTAAAAATTAAAAGTAAAGTCTATATATGTCCAAAACTTTATTTTATTATTATTAGTTTTGTAAAGAGCATGGAATGGAAAGGAAAAAAAAAGGAAAAACCTCTTTGTATCTTCCCAGAAAAAAAAAAAAAATATATATATATATATATATATACAGTAACTCATACACACTACACAGACCTGTCTCTGGCATATATAGGTTACTTAAATATCATAAAACAGTGATATGTTGTTGCCAAATAAATAAGTACACAGCTGAATTATGAGTTTGCTCCATAAGGGATATCCTGAAGTAGTTAATAAACACTTACATGAAATATCTACTTATCATTTATTGAACATCCACTCCCCTACATAGTAAAACCTGAACATTGTAGCACAGTTGTTCTGATACTGTCTTGGCCCGTTTAACTCAAGCTCTGAAACAAACTAGCATATACTTAATCCTGCTTCCTTATCTGCCATTAGTCCTTCGCAAAATAGTACAGAAATAATCTCTTACCTTCATCCCACTAATGGGCACACATTTTCATGACATTCCTCTCAGTAGGACGTCTGCATAAAAAAAAGAATTAGAATGAAATAGTTCACTTATCTCTGCATACCAGGCACAGGTTAAGTCTGGTTCACGCAGTTTGAGAATCTTCAACAGAAAGTAACTGGTCACGTTAAAGAAGGCATCTGTCAGCCATTCCTGAGGAATCATGGAAAGTAAGATTGAAAATAGAATTTAATATATGAACACCATTCAGGGTAAAATATTATTTCTTTCAAGCAGACTGAGCAGTTACATATGAAAATAAATTTACCATCCTGTTTCTTCAGTTATTATAGCTATGTCACTGGCACAACCTTATATAGTAGTATATACAGGTAAAGAAAAAATAATATATACATACAGTATATACACATATAGCATATATATATATATATATATATATACACTCACCGACCACTTTATTAAGTACACCTGTTCAATTGCTTGGTTACACAAATTGCTAATCAGCCAACCACATGGCAGCAACTCAATGCATTTAGGCATCTAGTTGTGATGAACACGACTTGCTGATTTTCAAACCAAGCATCAGAATAGGGAAGAAAGGGAATTTAAGTGACTTTGAACGTGTCATGGTTGCTAGTGCCAGATGGGTTGCTCTGAGTATTTCAAAAACTGCTGATCTACTGGGATTTTCATGCACAACTCTCTCTAGGGTTTACAGAGAATGGTCCAAAAAAGAGAAAATATCCAGTGAGCGGCGGTTGTGTGGACGAAAATGCCTTGTTGATGTCAGAGGTCAGAGAAGAATGGGCAGACTTGTTTGAGAAGATAGAAAGGCAACAGTAACTCAAATAACCACTTGTTACAACCAAGGAATGCAGAATATCATCTCTGAATGCACAACACATCCAACCTTGAAGCAGATGGGCTACAACAGCAGAAGACCACACCAGGTGCCACTCCTGTCAGCGAAGAATAGTCTTAATTTCAACTGCAACATTCAGAAGGTAGTCAGCATCTGGCATAAATAACACGAAAGTATGGATCCATCCTGCCTCGTATCAACGGTTCAGGCTGATGGTGGTGGTATAATGGTGTGGGGGATATTTTCTTGGCACACTTTGGGCCCCTTAGTACCAATTGAGCATTGTTTAAATGCCACGGCCTACCTGACTATTGTTGCTGACCATGTCCATCCCTTTATGACTACAGTGTACCCATCTTCTGATGGCCACTTCCAGTAGGATAACGCACCATATAGGGGCCTCAAATTCAGCCCTTGAGAGCCTTCTTGTTTTACGTGACCATGTGAAATAAAGTTGTGGACCTTACAATGAATCGTTGGTGTGCTGGTGACATCCTTCTACTTGATTTGTCTGTACCAATGCAAAAACACATTTTTAAAATTCTTTTCAACTGGGAGCAGCTCTTTTTATAACGCTAAAGTGTAATACTAAAAATGTGAAATTCCTTTAACCACATGCTTGAGGGATACCCTAAACCTGCCTGTGAATTGGGGATTTGTGGGATGTACTATAACAAAAGCAACATTAAAATCTGAGGTTTAGTATAAACTGTGTTTTTGAACACGGCACCATACATATTTGCTATGTGAAATGGTGGGCATCCCATTACCTGCAATTCTTCCCCTGTGTGCCTCCTCACAGCGGCCAGATAATGACCTTAGTGGCTGTCTTCCAGCACTGTAAATATTAACAGCAGCCTTGGCTGCACAGAAAAGTTGCTCTGCCCACCCCTCTCCTCCATTTTCTCACTACAGTCCCACATTGCATAGCATTCTATGAATGGGACAAGGAGACCTGTCATTTAACTGCTTCTCTGTCCATCCACACAATGTGATGCATAGTGAAATTGTAATAGGACAAGTATGATGAAATGAGCGTAGTGTAGAAGGGGGTGGGTGGGTGTTACAAATGTGTAGAAGAGTTGTAGCACAGACACCTGCAGGCAATGGAATACACAACATTACGCATGACTAATGTGTATGGTGCTATATCCCAAAACAAAAATATATTAAACTTCATTAAAAAAAGTGCCCTTTGCCGTTAAAAAACATTTTCCCGTTGGATTTTTTTGGTGCAAAAGAATGGACCCCCAACAAGGGAAGGTAGACACTGCCTTGGGGAATATGTAACACTTAATTACTTTTTTTCTAAATACCATTTGCAGGGATGAGCTGTTTTAATAAGTGAAACATTAAAATGCACAATTCCTTTACATAACATGCTTGAGGGATAACTTACATGAGAAGTAAAGCCACAGCTTGTTTGCAGTTTGTTCTATACTCCTGTGACCCATTTTCAGCAGACAGCAGGCTGAAGTGCGCTGTCTGCTGACGTTGCAGAGCCAGTCTAGGCTTGGGAAAGATCGCAGCAATGGAGTCCGCCCACATGCCTGGACCAGCACACGGCTCAGCCTCTCAGTGAGCCACTGAGAGCCTGACCCGGCCGCTCCTTCCCCCTCCATAGCTCAGCACTCCAGTGAGCTCGGGAGGGGGGGGGGGCAGAGCAGAGAGCTGGTGACTGATAGTCACCATCTCTCTGCTCGGGGAGCTCTGAGAACCGAGCAATGTTAGATCACTCCGTTCTCAGTCCTAGAGGCACCAGGGGACAGATGCAGCATTGCATTGATGCTGCATCTACCTACATAAATATGATTATTATAACATTTAAAAAAACATACTTCTCTTTTAAAGCTACATGTGAAGTGGCACACCTGTATGATGTATACAATGTACTACAGCAAACAAAAATGATGAATCCAAATGTTGCAGTAATTAACAGTTATCTTTTAAGGCTGAACCACTAAATACACATATGAAATATATACTATATATGGAATCTTTTTTACCTGCCAAAGGATTTTCATTTTTGTCCTAGTAGTTCTGAGATCTAAGCAGCTTATCCACACAGCACAGCCCTGTCTGGAAGGACAGGAGATCTACATTTTTCTTAACCATTGTTAAAGTAACACTAAGACCGTTTTCACACCAAAACGTTTTTCAGGCACTTTTGCGCTAAAAATAGCGATACAAAAGCTCATGAAAAACTCCCCCCAATACACCCCAGTGTGAAAGCCTGAGTGCTTTCACACTGGGCCGGTGCGCTTGCGGGACGGTAAAAAAAGTCCTGCAAGCCGCATCTTTGTGGTGGTGTGAGAGCGGTGTATTCACCGCTCCTATACCGCCCCTGCCCATTGAAAACAATGGGGCAGTGCTCCCGAAGCGGTGAACATCACTTTGGGAGCACTGCTAACCGGCACTTCTAAATCCTGTTTAACCCCTTGTGGGGGGTTAAAAGAGCACCGCCGCCTCCCTAATAGCGGCGCCATAGCACTGCTATTACGAGCGGTAAAGCGCGGCAAATTAGCAGTGTTTAAACACTAAAGCTCGGGCGGCCCTGGTGTGAAAGGGGTCTTAAAGGTTTCCTCAAAGGCCTGGACAGTAAAAGACTGAGGAGCTCATTTCTCTGTCATTCTGCTCTCCTCCTATCAGCATGTTCATTCTCCGCACATAAGGACCGCATCACAGCTGATTGGCTCCTTTTGCTACTTCTCTCTCACCCAGTCTAAGGCCTGGTACACACTACTAGTTTTTCTTTTGTTCAACCCAGTGGGCTAAATGAAAAAAAAAACTGACAGCTCAGGTTGGAGCCGCTGTACTAATTATGCAATGTTAGTACAGCAATCTTCCCATGCTGTTCTATTGTGTTCTGACATGGGGGGCACCCCCCCTTCCCACCAGAACACTCCGGTCAGCACACTCAGCCATTGAAAGCGTGGATCGGGAGCTGTTTGGCAGCAGACCATTTTCGGTCATGCCCCTTGGACAGAAGCTGGTTGAATGGCCAGCTTCTTTAGGACCAGCTAGAGTACACACAGGCTGAATGTCGGACTGTTTCTATTGAACTGCCTGATGCCGCCCGACATTTGGCCTGTGTGTACTAGGCGTAAGCTGTGCTGTACAAGGAATGGCAAGAGGTGGATATCAAGTCAAACTCAGGTGCCTACACTGCTTGTTTCAAAAGAATACATTTATTGATATATTAATGAATACAGAGCTGCATTCATTTGTGTCTTTTATATCTGCTTGGGTTTCAGCTTTAACTAACAGAAGCTTACTGGAGATTGGAGAGGGATTCAAGTATTTTTTCTTAATGTATGTTTTAAAATAAATGTAAACATAGAATTAAAGTAGATCGTTTTTCCTTGCTTCTCTTGCAAGAGATTGTGGAAAGTTTGTGTGCCTCCTAACGGGTGACCGGTCTATTTTTAACAGCAATTAACTGCTTTATGGCCAGAGAGACAGACCCATTTGTTTTCTACCCCAGTGACACAGATGAGGTTTACATTTCAAACTAATACTAAAAGACGAGGAAATGAAGGTCTTGTCTGTAAATCTTTCTCTGCTTATCTAAATGTTTAGACACAATGATGAATTATTGCAAGAAATTAGCTTCTTAAAAAAAATCTTTACCACACACAGGAAACTTCCCCTCCTTCCAGTGAGGCACATAGAGCAAAAGCCTAATGAGTTTGTTTAGGTAACTTTATCAAAGTGTTTTTTTTTTCTTTTGGTGGATGTGATGATTAAGTTGGTCGGCTGAGCATTATGAAATGTCTACTCGTGTTGGTTATGACCATCTATCATATCAGGAAAGCTGACATACAGGTCAGATGGTCAATATCACGTTGATATTTGAGCTCTTTCCACAAGTGCTGAGTGCAGGCAGTGTTTGGTTTAAAGATATTTCACACATAAGAAAAAAAGTCCATCACTGGGCACCATTTACTGTAAACTGAATCCATTTAATTCATTTTAGCTTGAGGTAATTGAATTTTCTTCACTATCCCTGCATCCACACAGGCCAGTCAATTCTTGAAATGGATGTAAGTGTAGGCTTGTAACAAAATGGAACATGTCAAAGTCACATAAGAAAATATATACAGTATGTGCTCAGCAACTCTCTGGTCTAGCTGTTCAATCCCTCTGGATTGGGTGGCAATTGATTAATTTACTCTGTAATTAGTAACTGGCTGAATAACATCCTCTTTTTTTGTGATTTCAGTTGAACATTAGCAATATATCTGACTGCTAAAAAGATATTCTCACCCACAGGCACATTGAAAGCTCAATGCATGTATACTAGGTGTGGCATGCAGGTACCCTAAGGGCCTGTTTCTATTTCAGGAAAGCAGTAGACCATTGTCCCTAGAAAATTAAACAGACTGATAGCCTCTTCCCACTATGGAACCTCCTACCCCATGGTATCCCAGGTTTGTGCTCCCATAGACAATTCTTCGTCAGCCACTACCGCTAAATTTGGAGGCACTAGAAGATGGGAATCTGATGTATATGAGCACCTTTTCTTTCATCTGACCATGCATCTATCTTTTTATCTGTGGATCAGTCTGCATGTTCATTTCTCAAATTAACTAGATAACCATAGTCATATAAAGAAACCAGAGACTACCCCCATGCAAACCAGAGACCATCCCCCAAGCTCTTGCTAGTAAGCGTATATGTGGCTTCCCCCAATGTATATTATGATTAGATCATGCCTTTATCTTGATTGTATCATCATGATATTAAGATAGGTGCGATATTTCTTTGTCCGATTATTATTTTTCATTACAGACGATATATTGATCAATTGCTCCTGAAGAAGCGGCATTGTCCATGAAACATGTAGAGGGTATCAGATATACCACAATGATCCATGTACTACACACCTTGGAATCTACGTATCAGCTAGGTTGATGCAACATTGCTGTGACACAGGTGTTCTTCTTGTGAATATTCAATTATGTACTGTAATATTGTGTGATTTATGTCTATCCCCTATTGTGTGTATACATACCAATTTAAATTTTTGTATGAATAAAATATGATGTGGTTTTGTAATCAAGTTGTCTCTGTTATTTTATATGAATATATAAGGATGAGGGTACCCCCATTGATTTTCTATTTACTTCAGTGGCTCCATAATTTGTAGATAACCATAGTAATGACACCCTCTGAATGCTGCCTGGGGTATAGCTCACCTTGGGAAAGAATGGGCCTTGATACACATGCACACTAAGTGATCTTGGTAGTATGTTTTCTGGATGAAAGGCTATGAGAATGGGGCTGTAACATAAATATTGCGTAACGTAGATACACGGCGGCAAGTGGCACCCATTGTTCTGGGAGGACGTTATATAACGTCCTCCCAGAATCGCGCTCCCGCGCGCCCCCTGGGGCGCGCACCTGGGAGCAGAATCCGTGACCGCCGGGTCTATGAGACCCGGCGCATCAGGAATCACGGTAAATGGCCGCTTGGAGCGCCCGTTTACCACGTGAACGCTCCGTCAAATGACGGAGCATCACATGTAAACAAGCCGGCGGAAGTGCCGGCTTGTCTCCCCCCTCTCCGCACCGATCGGTGCAGTGTGACAGGAGAGGGGGGAGAGAGAGGAGATGCAGCGGTGCTGTGGGCAGGATTTGAAGTGCCCACAGCACCGCTATGTGCCAGGCAGGGACCCCCATAAAGCTTTACCCAAGCCCACACCCTCATCCATGCCCACCCATCTGTGTCCACCCATCAGTCACCCACAAATCCATGCCCACCCATGACCCATGCTCATCCATCCATCACCCATGAATCCATGCCCACCCATCCATCCATGCTCACCCATCCGTCACCCATACATCCGTGCTCACCCATCCGTGCTCACCCATCCGTCACCCATGCATCCGTGCTCACCCATCCGTCACCCATGCATCCGTGCCCTCCCATCTGTCACCCATGCGTCCGTGCTCACTCATCCGTCACCCATGCATCCGTGCTCACCCATCCGTCACCCATGCGTCCGTGGTCACCCATCCATGGTCACCCATGCATCCATGCTCATCCATCCATCACCCATGCGTCCCTGCTCACCCATCTGTCACCCAGGCATCCATGCTCACCCATCCGCGTACCCACTACCTACC
>BLSH010131538.1:213188-227295 GCA_018402905.1 Glandirana rugosa | reverse complement strand
TAGCGTGGTGAGGGTTGCTTACAAAACGACTACTGATCTGGTGGGGGGCACCTGGAGGGAAGAGAAAATGGAGAGAGAGAAGAGAAATGGGGATGAGATTGATGTCTCGAAGGAAGGGTTCTAATGATGTATTTGAGGAAAGAGAGTTCGATTTGGAGAGTTTTGGTAATAGTCTGTTAAAATGGAGTAAATATGTGAACTACAATAACGTATATGGGAATACGACAATTTATAGACACAAAAATCCTCTGTCAGTTCAATGAACAATAATGAAGCACTATTGACCGTACGGTATAATAGGACTCGAGGTTAGGGACAAAAGAAGGTAAGTGTATAAATGAGGTAAAATTGTCTGATAATGGTTTTGAGAGGTTTAGCTTGAGAGAAAGGAGTTTATGTAGTAATCTTGGGAAGGAAGCTCTGTAGTTAGAGTAGGGGTAAAGAGAAGAGAGAGAGGTAAAAGAGAAGGGAGGTCCACGGGGGGTGGTCTAGTCATCAGCAAAACATTCGTTGGGAGTGGTGCGATGGAAGCTACCCTGGCAAAAGGACTGACTGGTCAAAAGATGGTGGTAAGCAACGCGTGATCCAGGGTTTCCAAATCCGGTCAAACTTGGGAACCCGATCTCTGGACCTGATATTGGGCGTGTTATTGAGCCCTAGGTAGTCTTTTAGGGCGCATTCAATGTCAAATCTATAGGAGGGATGTTTAAGCAGGGAATCTGGGAGACACCAGGTAGGATCTTGTGATTTAGGGATGGGTGAGGCGAAGGAGGTGAAAACTGCATTGTGGTCTGACCAGGGGATAGCTACAATCGATGAGGTTAGTATCTCCAGTACCATACCAGTAGTGACGAGAATATGGTCGATGCGTGAAAAGGTTTTGTGAGGATGGGAGTAGTATGTGTAACATTTTTTTAATTCAGTTTGTTTCACGCCAGGTGTCAACAAGGTTGTGATGGGTGAGGAGTTGAGCAAAGGACAGTTTGGTTGGACTAGGGGAAGGGTTGTAAGGGGATTTATCTAGAAATGGGAAGAGGACCTGGTTAGAGTCACCACACATAATGACCGTGCCCATTTTGTGCAAAGATACTACGTGCATAGGATGGGAGAGAAAAGAGGTGGGTCGTGTATTAGGGGCATAGTAAAGAGACAATAGTAATTGCCGTATCCATATTATGGGGCTGTCCGGATCAGGTAGCGCCATTCCGGGTCTTTGATTTTGGCTTTGAGGATTAATGGAATGGATCAGTGGAAGGCTATAAGAGTTCCACGATGTTTAGTTGTAGCTGAGGCAGTGAAAGCTTGTGGATAAAAGGAGCTGAGGAATTTCGGGGTAGAGTGTGTTGTAAAGTGGGTTTCCTGAAGGTATACTATATGGGCTTTCAGTGAGCGGAGAGAGTGGAAAGCCTTAGTCCGCTTTTGAGGTACATTGAGTCCCTGAACATTTAGGGAGATAACATTTAGGGGGGCCATGGTAGCTGTGTTTGGGGGTAAGACTTACCAGTAGATGTGAGGTGCTGGACAGGCAGAGTGGACTTGAAAGTTAGAGAGGGAGAGATGAAGGAGTCTAGAGTGGGGGAGAAGCAAAAGGCATGAGAAACAAAATAACAAAGAAGGTAACAACAGAAATAGGCACAGTACAATATGGCGCGTGATAAGGGAAAGAATTCCCTATCAGGGGTAATGTAGCCGCCATCGCTAGTCCACATATTAAGGGTAGGTGTTAGGAGAAGATTGGTCATTTCCTGGACTTTCTGTGCTTGTGTGCGCACGCCTATGCGCCGGCGTGCGCATGCGCCGTAAATGGCACCAAACGGTGCCTATTTAATCCCCCTGCACCTGTCAGCAGGTGCTGTCTGTTCAATAGTATCTGAGTACCTGTAAGCCCCAGCTCTGTTCCTGTAACCTGTTCCTGTGTTCGTCACCTGTTTTCCTGATCCGACCCGGCTTGACCTGACCTGCTGATTATCTGCCTGCACCGACCCCGGCTATCCACGACCATCCGATTTTCTGACCCTTCTGTACTTCTGCTGCCAGTCTGTTAACGAACTGTGCTTGGACTTTGACCACTTTCTTGCCTGATCCCTTGTACCGCACAGCCTGCCAGTTGCCGACCCAGCCTGCGCTACCACCCCTCTGACCTGCAAGACCACCTGGAGTTTCACACCACCACCAGTGACCATCCAGCCCTCGTGCCATCCCGCATTCCGGGACTTCCTGTCTACTCTACCAGGGGTCCCTGAATCGGATGCGCAAGAGCGGTTGTTCCCTGCATGTCAGACTCCAACACCAGGACCGTGACAGTAGGTGAATGAGAGAGGCAAGCTGGAGGTACATCCGAATGAGGGACAAAGCCAGTGCACTAAGTTACCCTGAGGGTATATAAACATATAACCTGTGAACAACTGAACAGTTACAGGGCATGTAATATCAAATGCTCTATACGGTATTGGGTATGGGGTAACTGTGGGAGCTGCTTAAGTAAGTCATCAATTATGTAAGGGTGAGGTTGGAGAGGTGACTTAAGAGTTGGGGGTGAGGACAGAGAGCATTCAAAATCACATTGGCCTTGGTGCAGTCTGCAAAGTTAAGGATGGGCAATGAAGAGAGCATGCACGACAACAAAAAGTTTGGCAATCAAATTTGTGGGTTAAATACAACCACTGAGACTGAAGCCAGGTAGGTGTCCAATGACCCAATGGTATTTGGGTGCTATTGACGGTTGGAAGGTATGTAATGGTGTTTACTGTCCAGTAGAGACAGACTGGTTGGTGGATTTTGTTGAAGGTACTGGGGTTGTAGTTCAGAGTTGGTGTTCAGAAGGAATACGGGTTTATTTGTGGACCATAGATCCAAAGTTCAGCAGAGTACATCAGAGGCTTTGTGGAGGCTGTAGATTATGACTTCTGACTGGGACGGTAATAGCCTCTAGGAACAAGGAGTTATGGTTACAGTCCAACAGGGACTGAAAAACAAAATTTAAACAGTAGTGTGCAAAGTACTTGCATGAGGACGTTGTCTAAATCAGCTGAACGACCAGACGAATCCCAAACCCATTGTGTGGGAGAGAGGGGGGATTCACAGAGCAGATCCGACTTCAGTCCATGGAGTCTTCTTGGTCATGAGTTGAGGAGCCTGATTACTGTGTTGACCAGAGGATGGTAGAGGTTTGAATGGAGAGGTTGAGGCTGATCTCCTGGGGGAGGTGCTGGGATTGGGATTATGCAGTTCTTGTAGTGTGTTTTGTAGCTCCTCGGGTGACCGACAGCTGTATTTGGAACCATGGTGGGTGAAGCAGAGTGAGAATGAAAAGCCCCATTGGTAGGTGATGCAGTGTTTCTGCAATTCCAGGAGTTGAGGTTTCATGGCTCGGCGCTTGGCAATGGTGAGCTGGGACAGGTCAGAGAAAATTTGGCAGTTGTGGCCCTGAAAGTTGAGTGTGCCCTTTTCATGGGCTGCAAGCAGGAGCTGTTCTTTAGTGCGGTAATAGTGGAACTTCACAATGATATCGCGGGGGCCCGTCAGTTTTTTTTGGTTTGAGGGCTCTGTGCACTCTGTCCATCTCTAGGTGCTCTCTTGGGATAGCTGGCTGTAGCTCCTGGAAAAGGGCAGTCACAGTGGATTGTAAATCAATTACAGATTCTGGGATGCCTCTGATGAACAAGTTAAAGCGTCTCACTCTATTTTCGTAGTCTTCAAGCCTGGATTGCAAGGTTATATATCCCTCCTTAAGATTTTCTAGTTCAGCCGTGTAGTCTTGTGTTGTATTCTCAATTTCATCCACTCTTATTTCCAGTGCAGCAGTGCGTTTGCCCAGCTCTCTAATTTCTTCAGTGAGGCTATTTGTAATGCACTCTGAAGTATGCTTGAGAGCCTTATAGAGCATACACCCTATTTGCTTTAGGAGCACTGGGGGGGGGGGGGGTGACTGATCTGTTGCCAGACTTGAGGAGAGGGAGAATTCAGTGTCTGGCTCACCCTGTGAATCCAGCTGTGATAGCCGCATCTGCTTGCGGGAGCATGCTCTGCTGTTGGGTGAAGGAGCTGCCGTTGCCATCTTAGTGGAGGCCCAGGCCAGCACGTCCTTTATGGAGGTGTCTTTGTGCTTTGTACGGGCACCTCCTAACACCATGGCAGAGGGCAAATTAGTGCTCCGGAGTCACGGAAGGCGGTGGGCATTGGAAAGGCAACCAGTAGGTCATGGGAGTGCCATGATCAGCGGCTTTTACCCCTCGTGGAGCTCTAGAGTGGCATGTCCGTTCAGCTAGGACTCCGCGCATGCGCCTCCTATACTTGTTTTTCAATGTTAATGAGAATAGTAGTATAATTCTGCGACCAGCTTCATTTTATTGGAGGTTAGATAGCTCAAATACTAAGTAGTTATTATAAGAAGAGTGCATCACAAAATTACTTTTTCACCTTGTCTTTATGATTTAATTGTCCAACCTAATTTGACACTTTTTTTGTATTGCATTTTTTTTATTTAAATAATTGTAATATGTATAATCCTAATGCTATTCAGGGTATTACATATCACTTTTAATGTCTGTAATTCAGATTCCTGTAGGCTTTTCAGTAGGGTTGAGAATGCTCTGACTTTGAAGAGAGGTCTCAGACTAACTATATACTCTGATCACCAGCGATAAGCTCTAGCCTGCTATTAGCTGCCAGAGATATTAGTATTTACTGCACTCTCTTATAGTAGGATTGGCAAAAACAGTATGGAAATGCAGCTGGAGGATGATGGCACTGGAAGGAGGTATGGTTGTGTTCTCTTCTCAACCTCCCACCAGTAATAAAACTGATTGTGGCAATAAGTACTGGGGGAGTACTGCTTCCCAAGCGCAGTCACTTTGGTGTAAGGTGAGAGGTGGGGGTTAGTAACTTGGCTTGCTGACAAAATATTAGTCATATACCATTACTATTACCCCAGTCTTGTGTGACCTTAAGGCTTAGGGAACATCTAACCTACTATCCTACTGTTTTGCACAGAACTTCTGCTTTTGTGTTGTGATCTGTTTTGCTGTTCTTTTGAATCTTTATTTGAAGTAACACAACAATAGCTATGTGTATTATGAAATCAGAAATACTATATATTGTTCCCTCTAATTGGGTGGAGAGCAGAGAAGATTCTGCTACACCAAATCAGCTGTCTATGAAAAACGTGTTCCTAGTATGTCTGTAAATGTAAGGATGTTCCTAACACCCATTAGAATTGAAACTGCTGCTTGGCTAAGCTGCTAAACACCTTCCTTGTTCTTTTTAGTTATTAGAAGTTATTAAAAATGTATAAACAAAGGGTATCTTCATAGGAAAACACGTGTCAGAATATTCAGTAAATGCATTGAAAGCTGTAGTTATATTCTCTGTAAATGTTAAGTTTGTTTTTACTCCTTCCCATCTTCCAACCCTCCCTAGTGGTTAACAAGACCATTCATCAGATTAATGGATAAATAATGATGCTTGAAAATGTATTTACTTAGGGGGTCAGCGTGGAGTGAGCTCTGGTGCCAGAGAGTTAGACAACACATTTAAAAAGCTTATAGAGAAACACCAGGCTCCCGGTCTCTAGCCAGCTCATTTTTGGTCGTAGTGCTGTGTGCTGCTCTCTTGGGTCCTGATTGTCTGTGCAAACGGCATTGGAAAGGATCTACACAGAGCACACATAAGAGAAAGGATGAGCTCTAGGTCCAAAAATAGTAGTGCAGGCTCTGAGCAGTGTTGCTTTATTCTTCAAATTTGGTTGTTATTTTCAAGTGTATCCTGGCATGTGGCCCCTTTTTGCTGGAGAATAAAGTATCCACAGCACAGAAAAATGGTGGCCATCATGGGGGAGACCAAGGCTAAAGGAGAACTGCAATGGACTCCATTGGCAGCTGGGCTGTGAACCTGCCCTTGGCAACAGGGGGGAAGGATTTCTATTGGTACTGCCTGGGATTTATTCCCAGATGGGGAAAGCTGTGTACAGAGTCCAAAGGAAAGGAAAATCAGTCATAATTTAGTCAAATGGTAGTTAGGCTGGACTTCTGGGACTGTAGCTATGAGTAGGCAGCAAAGAGAGGAGCATGCTGAGCAGCTGTACTAAACTAGGAGGTGACAATCTGACAAAAGTTAGCTGTAAGTCACTCTAGGGCAGTGGTTCTCAACTCCGGTCCTCGGGACCCACCAACAGGCCAGATTTTAAGTATTACCTTGGGGAGATGCAGACTAGAATACTGCAATCACTGAGCAGCAAATGATATCACCTGTGATGCATTTCAGTTATCCTGCAAACCTGGCCTGTTGGGGGGTCCCGAGGACCGGAGTTGAGAACCACTGCTCTAGGGCCTGTGTGCAGGAGCCTTGCCAAGTGTTTCAGTCATTCCCTTTGGACTTTTTTAAATACAATTGCAGCACCATTATTTACAATAATAATATATAACACAATAATTAATGTAATCAATAAATAATGTTAACTATAATATGTCAAGGGGGTTTACTAAAACTGGAAAATGCTAAATCTGGTGCAGCCCTGCATTGAAACCAATCAGTTTCCAGGTTTTATTGTCAAAGATTAATTGAAAAAAAGTTTGTAGCTGAATGGCTACCATGCACAGCTGCAGCAGATTCTGAGTACACCAGTTTTAGTAAATCTCCTCCAAATGTTAAGTGTTCTCAGTTGTGCAAATCTTGTGCGTATAGTGCATAAAGGAAAAAATATGACCAATAAAGAGCTGAATAAAGTGGCAACTGTCTTTTAGTGCAAATCAATAAAACAAAAAGTAAATCAGCTGAATAAAGCAATCAAAGAAATAATACTCTCTTGACGTCTATCAGGGTGTGCTGAAAGCTTGAAGGAGTTTTAATTTCTCCCACAATTGTCCTATCAGGCTTCAAGACCCCTGACCCTCTGTTTGGACAGTGCTGATTGGCCCTGTGCTGATCACATGCACTCTCACAAGAAAAAAAAAAAACTCTCTAGCAATATACACCAAACGCAGCATGTCCAGCCTTAGAGACTCCATAGACTCTGTAAATATGAGGTTATTTTTTGAAGTCAGTGGAAGAAGGAGAGGATCAGAGAAGACAGGATCAAACAGCGTTTTTACACAATGCACATTATTAACTCCTTAGGTTCCACAGAGTATAACAAGCATGCTTTACTGCATATACAGACTGATTTTACTGTTGTGGGTTTAGTAACACTTAATTATTCACCTGGGGTGGCAACTTTATTGGTAACTTAGACCCCTTTCACACTAGGTCGTTTATCAGGTGCGGTACACCGCCTCGGAAGCACCGAGCAGCGGTGCTTTTAACCCCTTGTTAACCCCTTCTTATGGATTAAAAGCGCCCCAATCCCGCCTGCATAGCGGCACCATAGCGCTGCTATAATAGCGGTAAATGCGCCACTAATTAGCGTCTCTTTACTGCTACCACTCCTCCCCGCCCTAGTGTAAAAGTGCCCTTAGTATTCCATATTTCAATATGCCCCCATCCACAGACCACATTATTCACCATAACACATTTGTGGAGAAAAAAAAAAACTTGTCAACATTGGGATAAGCTGCTTTGTCAATGCAGGTGTTTGGAAGCTGGCAGTGGGTTATAGGGAGGGATGAGGATGACAGGGGGTAGGGTGTTAGCAAGGTGGCAGTGGGGTGCCACATGCCCTCAACATGTAGAGGTGGGTGCTTTGGGGCAGGGGGTCTCTTCCTCACATCCCTGAGCTGTGGTTGTGGGGGTCTGAGGGCAGAGGGCTTATCGGAGATCCCAGCCCCCCACTATATGAATGAGTATGGGGTACATAGTGCCCCTAGCCAGTCACTAGAAAAGTGTCAAAAATAATAAAAAGAGACAGTTTTGACAAGGAAAGTGACCCTTGTCCCCATCAACATGAGGACATGGTGCTTTGGGGTGGGGGGGCAGAGCTCCCCCCAAAGCACCCCTCATGTTGAGGGCATGTGGCCTGGTATGGTTCAGGAGGGGGACCACTTGCTCTTCCACCCCCTTTTCTGACCTGCCAGGTTGCATGCTCAGGTAAGTGTCTGAGTTTCTTTTAAATGTTGGTGTTTTTTTACTATCTTTAAATGTTTATTTTTTTAATTAGCTGTCAGCGGGGATGCTCATTGACAGCTGATGACTCATTGGTTGTCAAGAACGGCAAAGCCGGCTTCATCTCCCCGCTCCTTAACAACCAGCTTTTACTGCACCCTTATTGGGCAAAGCATTGCCCAATCAGGGCCCAGAACGCACAGTGCATTACAGGGCATTCGGCAGGGAAAACACCCACCGAACACCCTGCGAATTTGAGTGTTTCCCGAATGTTCGGCACAAACTCATGCTCGGGCCGAACCATTTGCCCAACACTAGTCTCACCTTGTAAGGGGATTGTGTCAAAGAGTCTGCTGAGAAAGCTGTTACAGGCTTGTCTGGCTGGAGCCATCTGATGGAGCACTGGAGTCACACATGGAGGCATATGTCATTAGAGTAATGTTTACATTCGGCGCCGGATGGACAGACAGTGCTGGGGCGTGTGGAAAGGAAGCATCCACACCACTTAACAGACCATAGATTACATGCCAATAACAAACATGCCACCAGTCTGTATAAACAAAATACAGGACAGTGGCTTGTGTGCCCCAGGTGGACTTTCGGGAGCGAAAAATTGGTGCTTTGTGCTATCCTAGAAAAAGGAAAGAACAACCAAAAAATGGAACATCCAAAAAAAAAATAAAAATAAAAAATAAATACATTTTTTGATTACTTGGGCCCTTGGGGTTTTTTCTCTGTACACATTTAAGCCACGTAAACACTTTCCCACTTCTATAATAATTAAAATCCCATAATTGTTTATTCTTCTTTTTATATCTTTCTTCCACTTCAGTGTTATCTATGATCTTCTTATATTTGTCTGATTCTATCTTGTATTTTTCCTTCTCTTTAAATGTC
Source organism: Glandirana rugosa (assembly GCA_018402905.1). Lineage (NCBI taxonomy): Eukaryota > Metazoa > Chordata > Amphibia > Anura > Ranidae > Glandirana > Glandirana rugosa. The sequence goes on along the minus strand of BLSH010131538.1, from coordinate 218,364 downwards.
ATCAATTTCCTCTTTTTCCTCTCAAAATCAGGAATTTTAAAAGATCTAATCTAGCAGTATTAAAAAAACAATTTATTATCTTCTGTGGAAGTGTATCCCATCTTCATAAGCGTGTTATTCATTGAATTAATTAATATTATTTTTCGGTATGAATACATATTGATATGATTTAATAGGAACTAATACATATTATGTTTTTCATGGATGTTTATTAATGATTTTAGCTGCTTTACCCTATGATCATTTTTATATGTTTTACATTTACCCATTGTAATGCATCTACTTTTACCATTATGAGTTTATTTTTCATTTGACGCCACTCTATATGCTTGTATAATTTATTTTATTTTACATTAATATTTTTACTTCATATCTAAGTTAACTCTAGACATGTGCAAAATGAAAAAAAAAATGTTTCCCTTCATTTAGATCTGCAAATAATTTAGCTTAGTTAAATATGGTAAATTTGTTTAATTTGTTTTCAGAATTTGTTTAGTTTTGTTTATTCATTTTTTAATTCTATACGAATTTGATCTGAATTAGTATTGGCATTCAAATTTATTCTATTTGAAATTCGAATTTCAGAAGACAGTTATATTCTTTCTATCTTATTCTGTTCTATTCTATTTTTTATATCCTATTCTTTTTTATTCTATTCTATTCTCTTTTTTCTATTCTATTCTTTTTTTATTTTATTCCATTCTATTCTATTCAAATTCAATTTTATTCTATTTGAAATTCAAATTTCAGAAGACGGTTTTATTCTTTCTATTTTATTCTATTCTCTTATTTTCCATTCTATTATTTTCTATTGTATTCTGTTCTAATCAAATTCTAATTTATTATATTAAAAATCTGAAGTTCAGGAAAACAATTATATTATATTTTATTCAATTCTATTGTTTTTATTCTAGTCTATTATTATTATTATTATACATGATTTATATAGCGCCAACAGTTTGTGCATCATTTTACAACATGAGGGCAGACAGTACAGTTATAAAACAATTCAATACAGGAGGAATCAGAGGTCCCTGCTCATTAGAGCTTACAATATTCTTTCAATTCTATTCTATTGTTTTTTCTATTCTATTCAAATTCAAATGTATTCTATTTGGAATTTGAATTTAAGTTATATTCTTTTCTATAGTTGATTCTATTCTATTCTGTTCTTTTATTTTCTATTCTATTATTTTCTATTCTAATCTATTCTATTCTAATATATTATATTGCTTTAATTTATATTCTATTTTGTTCTGCTTTACCCTATTCTTTTCTAGTTGATTCAAATACAAATTTCGTTTCGTTATTTCGGATTCCTTTAAAGTGGAGTTCAACCCTAATAAAAGTCAGCAGCTACAAAAAGTGTAGATGCTGACTTTTAATAATCAGACACTCACCTGTCCCAGGCTCCAGCAATGCAGCAGTGTGGGTGCCCGACTTTGGCTTCAAAGCATGTGCGACTCGCGATGCGCGCTGTGAATGACCGGCATATCTTCTGGGACCTGTGACGTGTCCCAGAAGATCACTGGGAGCGGGGAAGAGGTGAACTTCCTTCCGGAACTCCGCTTTAAATTCCTTACTATTGTAATTTGAAAATTTGAATACATATGAAATCCCGAATAACAAAAAATATGCCCAAATTTCAATTCGGAACAAAACAAACTGCACATATCTAGTGGATTCACACTAGTTAAGTGATTATACATTGGTGCAAAAAGGCCATACTTCTGATGAGTGTTCCATTGACTTATTTTCAGTGCCAGGACACATGTGGGAGGATCAGACTGAAGACTATTATGGAAATCGCACCTGAAATCGCAAAAAGTAGTACAAGAACTACTTTTTGTGTGGCGCCGCAAGTGCAGCGTTGCACCGATTAGGATGCTGCCTTTGCCGGCAATTGTCGACGGTTTGGCATTCGATTTGGCATGTCAAATTGCATGCCAAATTGTGTCAATGTGAGCCAGGGCTAAGTATGATTTCTTTGATTGTTTCATTCAGCTGATTTACATTTGGTTTTATTGATTTGCAATAGGAGACACTTGGTACTTTATTCAGCTGTTTATTGATCATATTATTTGCTTAATGTGCTATATGCACAAGATTTGTGATTTGTGAATTGAGAACATTTGACACCTTATGTTTATGGATCTTATATTATACTATTTATAATACTATTTATTATATGCATAGTGTGCACTGTATTCCCTTGATTAGTATTATAAGATACTTGACATTTTATAGTTGACATTATTTATTGATTACAATAATTGCTGTGTTTATTCATTATTATTGGCATTTAGGGTGGTGCTGCAATTATATTTAAATATATCTTATCAGGATTTGTATATATCAATCCTTTTTTGCTAGCTGTTAATCACAGATTACTAGCGCAGACTTTAACTTTTTCTTTTTGGCTACCTATTGGATTCCAAACCTCTCTGGCTTGAGAAAAAGTGTTCCTACTAGTAAGGACTCCATTGCTGGCAGGCTGGCTAACCCTCTGGCCCGTGGTGTAGGTCATGTTACATATATATTTAGCCAGGATTATTAGTTGCTGTATTATTTTCTATCAGATTTGTAATCTACCAATTTGTACGCACACACATGCATATTAGTGTACTGTATCTCACTTTTTATAAAGATTCATTGCTTTTGTTTTCGGTTACTCAGTTTTACCCCTTTTTGCTGGCGTTAAAGTTGTAAAGGCAGAAGGTTTTTTTTTATCTTAATTTATTCCATGTATTAAGATAAAAAAACCTTCTTTGTGCAGCAGCCTCCCCAGCACCCCCTAATTACTTACCTGAGCCCCTCCAGCGATGTCCATCAGTGTCTTAGACAGGACTCTCCTCCTGATTGGCTGAGACACAGCAGCAGCGCCATTGGCTTACACGGCTATCAATCAATGTCAGTTAGCCAATCAGAAGAGACAGGGGACAGGGCCGGGTCGGGGCTCTGTGTCTGAATGGACACACAGAGCTGTAACTCAGCTTGGGTGCCCCAATAGCAAGCTGCTTGCTGTGGGGGCACTCAACAGGAGGTAGGGGACAGGAACAGTGAAGAGGGACCCGAGAAGAGGAGGATCTGGGCTGCTCTGTGTAAAACCACTTCACAGAGCAGGTAAGTATGACATGTTTGTTATTAAAAAAAAAGAGATTTTACAGTCACTTTAAGGCCCCTTTCACACTTAGTTGCAATTTTTGCTGCGACTTGAAGCAATACCTGTGTAATCTTGAGGTCTATGGACTACTTTGAAGTTGCTGTGACTTGAAGTCACATAGATATGAATGGAACTCATTGGAAATCATGGGGTATGACGCGTCATGCGACTTTGGAGTCCCAAGTTGCAGGACAAGTCGTACAAGTGTGAAAGGGGCCTTACTGTTTAATAAAACCTATTTAAAGTTGAACGCCAGCTTTTATTTATTGTAGCAATAAATACAAAGCTTCCGCTGACTGGCTGAGTCAGAGGTTGTGACATAATCAGCCCGTCTCTTTGACTCAGCTCAGAGGAAGCTTTGTATTCATTGCTAGAATACATTGCTTTCTCTGAATGGCTGAGCGCCGATCAGATAGACTCTACTGTGTTTCAGGTTTGAGACAGGAAGTCTCTGCTCCAACCCAGAGCACATTGTGGTATGCTGTATGTAGCTTCAGCTACGTACAGTTTATGCCGCATAACCAGCAGCCTCACATTTTAGAGAAGGACATCGTTTGTAGATATGTGCAGGGCCGAAAAATTCATTTTTTTCTTTTTTTCCTTTTTTTCACAGCTTTAGTTTCTTTAGTTTTTTTTTTCATTTTTTCATTTTTTTTGATTTTTCGTTATGATCGAAATTTGTAAATTCGGAACATTTGAATTTGGTTCATTCCATTCATATAGATGCAGTATTCGTTATTATCGGTAATTTGGGAACTCGGAACAATTTGAATTCGGTACCTTCCATTTGTATAGATGCGGTATTCATTTTTATCAGTAATTCGGGAATTCAGAAAAATGTATTCACTAACAGGCAGCCAAATTGAAAGGAAATTCCAATAGCTAACTAATTTAATAGTTTATAACTATTATTATAGTTTTTATTATTATTATTTATTATTAATAAATAATAATAAAAAAACATAATAATGGTTAATTATTTTCAGATTTTTGTTCTTTCAAATTTTCCAATTTTCGAATTTCTAAAATTACGTTTATTCGGGTTTTCGAATTTCGGATTTTTGTTCATTCGGATTTTCAAAGTTTGGATTTTCATTTTTTCTGATTTTTGCTCTTTTCAAAAAAAATTTTTGGAAAAATTCTTAAACCGGATTTTTGTCATTCGGACGTTTCCGAATTAACGAAAATTCAGAATTGTGCCGAAAAACGAATGCGGAATGAAACAATTTGCGCATATCTAATAGTTTGTTTGGGCCAAGCTGGCCCAATTGAATTATATAAAGTGTATCAAAAGCTAGAGTTCAGCTTTAGGCCCCTTTCACATGGGTGTTCCATTCAAGTCCGCCTGTCCATTTTTCAGGCGGACCTGAATAGACGCCTCATACTCCTCTATGGAACAACAGATGTCATTGATGACATGTCCGCTGACATCCGCCGCTCTCTGATCTGATCCGTGGTCCGCAAAGTCAGATGGATGGAAACCCTATTTTTCCATCCTTCTGGGGATTGGATGAAAACGGACAGACGGTCCATTTTCATCTGATTTTCCATAGAGGAGAGCGGTGCTCTGACAGATGCATCGCTGCACAGTGAGCTGAGAAGGATCTGTCATCTGTTGATGACATCCCTCAGCGATCCCTGCTGAGCAAAAATGGACCCCACACACGGAACGCCTGTGTGAAAGGGACCTTAAGCTCCTGCTGTGTCAGTGAAATTGGTTTCTGTCAGGGCAGGTCATTAGTGGAGGAAACAAGAAACCAGCAACTCCCCCGGGGGTAGCGCTACACAAGAGTACCTGTTCTCTGTCTTTGCATCTGTTTGAAGTACATTTCTACTTTTGCAGGCAACAATGGATAACCCGTACTTAAATGTGTTACATATTCCCATTCACATAACATAACTTAAAAAAATAAAAATTGCTTACTGTGACGAACGCCTGGTGCCTAGTCTAGTCTCTCGCCGCCTACAGTCGCCTGTACAGTAGTTACTGTAGACAACAAGGTATCTCCTCAT
>BLSH010131538.1:189708-207075 GCA_018402905.1 Glandirana rugosa | reverse complement strand
ACAAAGGTACAGGAATAGGACGTTGTCTTCACCAACCCGTAGCCACGTGAGTTACAGAAGGTGAAGACCCCGTCGCGATACACCTACCGGGTGCCATTCGTGTGGTCCTCTCAGTACCCGAATGCCCCTCAACGATTGGTGAGGCCAGAACAAGTACAGGCGATAGTAGATTGCGTGGCTGACAATGCCTCCAGTTCCTTCACATTGTCTCCCTCCCGGTCCCTTGAGGAAAGCTCAGAGTTGGCACCTGAACCCCATGGCCATCTGTCTTTCACCTCAGCCCCTTGTAAATTAGCCAAGCAGTCTGAGCCCCAAGTCATGCAAGAGACTCTTATGCTTTTTGATGACTCTCCTGGTGTGCTTACCGTGGGCCATCCACATAGCGCTGCCCCAGAAGTGGAAGACATTGAGTGCACCGATGCCCAACCACTTCTGTTGCAGGATAAGGACATGGAAACACCAGGGCAGCACATCTCTGATGATGACAAGGAGGGCAGTGGTGAAGGGTGGGTGGAAGATGATGGGGAGGAGGATGATGAGGTCCTAGACCCCACATGGACTGAGGGTCATGCGAGTGACGTGTGCAGTTTGGAGGAAGAGGTGGTGGTCACACAGAGGCACCAGCACAGTAAAAGAGGAAGCAGGTTGCAAAAGAGGAGCGAGCGTCCCCTAGACAGTATGCCTGCTACTACCCACCGCACCCAGGGACCTAGCAAACCAAAGGCAGCTCAAAGGCGTTCCCCCGCATGGCAGTTTTTCAGACAATGTGCTGACGACAACGATTGGTTTGCAAGCTGTGCAATGATAGCCTGAGCCGGAGCATAAATGTTCTAAACCTGAGCACAACCCCCATGATCAGGCATCTAAATTCAAGGCACAAGCTGCAATGGAATAATTACCTAAAAATCCAAGAAAGGTCTCGGCCTTCTCCTGCTTCCTCTTTTGCTGCTGCCTCGGCCTCTTCCTCCACCTCTACTGTGACAGTGTCACCTGCCACCCAGCTAACAGACGATATGACAGCAACGCCACCATGTACGCCACCGTCCCCAAGCATTTCCACACCATAGTTCCATGGAAGCTTACAGCTCTCCATCTCCCAAACACTGGAGAGAAAGAGGAAGTACTCCCCTACCCACCTGCGATCCCTGGCCCTGAATGTCAGTATTGCAAAATTCCTGGCCTTTGAAATGCTGTCATTCCATCTGGTGGACACAGACAGTTTCAAAAACCTGATGGCGGTGGCTGTCCCACAGTTCGTGGTTCCCAGCCGCCACTACTTTTCCAGATGAGCCATCCCTTCCCTGCACAAACAAGTCGGGGACAAGATCAAGTGTGCACTGCGCAACTCCATATGTGGCAAGGTCCACATAACCACTGATACATGGACCAGTAAGCATGGGCAGGGACACTATATCTCGCTAACTGCACACTGGGCAAATGTAGTGGCGCGTGGGCCTGAGCCAGCTAGCCATTTGGCGCATGTCCTTCCCCCACCGAGGATTGCAGGGCATTTCTCTTTGCCTGCTGTTGCCTCCTCCTCCTACTGCGCTTCCTCCTCCTCTACCACCTCCTCATCCGCTCAGCGTAACACCTTCACCACCAACATCAGCACATTCAGGGGGAAACGACAGCAGGCTGTTTTAAAACTGATATGCTTGGAGGATAAACGCCACACTGCGCAGGAGCTGTGGACGGGCACTGAAGAACAGACCAGGGAGTGGATGTTGCCACTGAGCCTCAAGCCCGGCCTGGTGGTGTGCGACAATGGCCGAAATCTCATAGCGGCTCTGGGCCTAGCCCGTTTGACGCACATCCCTTGCCTGGTGCATGTGCTGAATTTGGTGGTACAGAATTTTCTAAAAAACTACCCGGATATGTCAGAGCTGCTGCAGAAAGTGCGGGCCGTCTGTGCGCACTTTCGGCATTCTCACCCTGCTGCTGCTCGCCTGTCTGCGCTGCAGCGGAACTTCGGCCTTCCCGCTCACCGCCTCATATGCGATGTGCCCACAAGGTGGAACTCCACCTTGCACATGCTGGAGAGACTGTGCGAGCAGCAGCAGGCAATAGTGGAGTTTCAGCTGCAGCACGCACGAGTCAGTCGCTCTGTGGAACAGCAACACTTCACCACCAACGAGTGGGCCTCCATGCGAGACCTGTGTAGCGTATTGCGGTGTTTTGAGTACTCCACCAACATGACCAGTGCCGATGACGCTGTTCTCAGCGTTACTATCCCACTTCTATGTCTCCTTGAAAAAACACTTCGGGCCATGATGGAAGAGGATGTGGCACAGGAGGATGAGGAGGAGGAGGAGGAAGAGGGGTCATTTCCACGGTTATCAGGCCAGTCATTCGCAAGTGGCTCGGAGGGTGGGTTCCTGCACCAGCATAGGCCAGGTCAAAAATATTCAAGCCAGGGCACAGTTCTGGAGGATGAGGAAGATCATGAGGAGGAGGAGGAGGAGGAACCACAGCAGGGTGGCACCCAACGCAGCTCCTGGGCATCACTTGAGTGTGGCTGGGGGATACGGAGGACACAGATGATATACCTCCCACAGAGAACAACTTGTCTTTGCCTCTGGGCAGCCTGGCACACATGGCCGACTACATGCTGCAGTGCCTGTGCAACAACAGCCGAGTTGCCCACATTGTAACATGTGCCAATTACTGGGTGGCCACCCTGCTGGATCCCCATTACAAGGACAATGTGCTGTCCTTAATTCCTTCACTGGAGCATTAGAGGAAGATGCGCGACTACAAGCGCACACTGGTAGACGCGCTGCTGAGGGCATTCCAAAATGACACCGGGGGCTCAGTGTTAGCACAAGGCGAAGGCAGGGGAATATGCCTCAATATTTTGGGGGCTACCCCAATTATAAACAAAAAAAAACGGGTTGGCTACCTCCTCCTACTCCTCCACCACCGCCACTTCCACCTACACTGCCACAGTCATGGCATAGTCAACCTCTAGACTTCTACTCCACATCCACCCCCTTCCCATTTTTTTTATTTGAGTGATTTTAATTTATTTTCCCTATCCCCTTTTTTTTGTGTAGGGCACTTGCCCTACATTTACCCCCATTTTACTTCCTTTTGCAGTCCTCTAGCACTTGCCAGGACTTTGTTACAGCCATTTTTGTGACAAAAATGTTGGGTCCCCATTGACTTCAATGGGGTTTGGGGTCCGGGATAAAGTTCGGGTAACGTTCGGTACCGAACCCGGACTTTTTCCCGAAGTTCGGCTGGACCCACCGAACTCGAACATCGGGGGGTTCGATCAACTCTATTTATGATCAGGCCTGGCAAACAACTCCAGACCTTTTGGGGCCTTGCAAGATGATCCAGGAATTTCTACCCTGAAGGGAGGTAGGAAAAGAGTGGGGGTCTTGGTAGTGTGTGTCTCAGCTAAAACCGTCTTGGCTGACCTTGCACAAAATGCCTGCCAGTTTTCGTGTGTCCAGCATGTGATATCATTACATTTACCTGATTTATGGCGTTTTTATTATTTATTTTTTTTTACTAGTAATGGTGGCGATCTGCGACTTTTATCGGGACTGCAATATTACGGCGGACATGTCGGACACTTTTGACACTTTTTGGGACCATTGACATTTATACAACGATCAGAGCTAAAAATAGCCTCTGATTACTGTGTAAATATCACTGGCAGGGAAGGGGTTAACATTAGGGGGGCAATCAAGGGGTTAAATGTGTGTCATCACTGTGTTCTAACTGTGTGGGGCTGGGCTGGCAGGGGCATGACAGATCTAACTGCTCCCGATTACAGGGATCAGTAGATCACTATCATGTTCCCTGACAGAACGCGAAACCGCCGTGTTTACATTGGCGGTTCCTCATTCTTCCTCTGTATTAGGCAATCGCGGGTCGCCAACGGACACCGAGTCCATCTGACCTGCAGCTACACTCACGCAGCATGCAGTGGGCATGAGAGCTGCAACTGTGGCTACGTGGATCGCTGTTTACAGACGGCGATTTGCGCAGGGGAGCCACTTTGCTGCCGTTTATCTACGCAAGGCGTTTTGGCAAGTGGTTAAACACATTTTTTTTCTGAAAACTCTACAACTGAAACATCCTGCTTAGCTTACCGCTCTCTGTAATGTTTATTAATGAGGGAGATCTTTGGTATTTAAAGAGGAGTTTCGCCTGGGGAAAAAAAAAATTAAAAGCCAGCAGCTACAAATACTGTAGCTGCTGAATATATGGACAATACCTGTCCAGGGAGCCTGCAATGTTGGCACCCCAGTCGGTTTTTGGATCGGCTGTCGGGTGCTGCTTCCGCCATCTCCACTAAGGGAAACTGGCAGTAAAGTCTCTCGACTTCACAGCCGGTCCCCTATTGCACATGCGCAAAGCGCTGAGCTTTCTAACTGGCCCAGTGGCGGAGGAAGGAGGAGAGGGGCCGTTTTCCCAGAAGTGGGGAAGAATACCTGTTAAAAATAGGTAGCCGCTCCCCCCTCCACACTGAAAGGTGGCAAATGTGGCCCCGGAGGGAGGAGGAATCAGATAAGAGGAAGTTCCACAGTGGATGGAACTCCACTTTAATATCTACCATAATTAACCCTGTCTGTACTGTGCTGACAAAACTTGTTGTTAATTGTAACTAGATTTTAACACTGTCTGGTACAACAAAAGGTTTAAAGATCTAGAAGCTGAACTTCTTGCATTGTATGTTAAGGAGGAAAAGCTCAGCATAACCGCAGTTTGGGGACAGAGTGACTGAAATTGTTGAGAGTAGCTTGCAGTCTGTCCAAAGGCTTGCTCCAAACAAACATCCAAAAGGTAAGACTGGGCAGCACAGTGGTGTAGTGAGCAGCAAAAGGGTCGCTGGTTCGAATCCCAGCCACAACACTACATGCCTGGAGTTTGCATGTTCTCCCTGTGCCTGTGGGGTTTCCTCCCACACTCCAAAGACATGCTGGTAGCCTAGTATGTGTATGAATGTGAGTTAGGGACCTTAGATTGTAAGCGCCTTAAGGGCAGGGACTGATGTGAATTTACAATGTATATGTAAAGCTCTGTGTAAATTGATGGCGCTATATAAGTACCTGAAATAAATAAATGATTTTCATGCATATTGTGTGAATAGGAAGCATATACAGAAGTAGGGTTTTCTCTAATTTGACTGCAAAGGTGGAAATACACTTTATGGTAAATATTTATTAAAAATTGTATTGCATTATGTCCCTCAACAATTCCCGTTAGAATTGATAGTTTTAACTTTACACCTGTCTATTGACTTTGCTGTGCACATAGGCCATTAAAGGTGGCCATAAACTGAGATAATTTCAACTAGTTCCTGATGAACTGATTGAACACTTTGCATGTTGGTGTTTCAGCAGGATACTCCTTTAATAAACCAGTTGTTATACTATCAGTAAGTGAGGGTTTACTGCAGTCACATACCTATCACATAGAAAGTACCTAAATGTTAAACTGTGTATTTGAACAGAGACGGTATATAAAGCAATGCTCTTTTTTTAAAGCTTTCCTAAAGCCTTCATCTTTAGGAAAAAATACACAGTTACATCTGGGGAATTGACTTTGATGTGCTCTGGTATGTATTGCAAAATATTGTAAAAGAAAATGAGTAGCTCTCCTATTAAAGCAACTCTGCGCTGTGCTTTCATCCCAAAATCCATTAGCCTCAGGAAAAGGTGTAAGCCAGGCTGCTGAAAACAGGGGTCAGCTTTGGAAAATATTATGCCAAGCATGACTAAAAGTGCCCTAGTCCTCTGAGTGGATTGTTTGATTTAAATTGAAATCACAATAGTCATTTCACCACCTATCCTAAAGAAAAATGACATGTTCATCATTTCGATGACGTTAGATCATTTACTGACTTTGAAATGTTTTTTTGCTGTCTTTCATTCAAATGAACCCTGGAGTGATAAAAGACAAGGGATACATTAAGAAAAAACAGTATAGTAGTTTTGTAGTTGTCATCCTTTTTTTTGCAGGGTTCAAAACAGTTTTAAATGCTAATATTCAAGCTACTGTGAATTTGTTACAAATACATGTATTTTTACTTATTTTAATTACTCAGAGTGTTAAAATTTGATGACTGTCCAGATTTATCTAAAATTGAGAAAGACTTTTAGGGTCTATTTTTCAATGTTTTCATCCAAGATTCACTCTTTTTTCTAAATGGATTCTGTTGAAATGTGTGTGAATCTGGTGGAAAGTTGTGTGAATCTTGGAAGAAAATATTGAAAAATTAACCCCTAAAGCATATCTATAGTCAAACCTTTTAGACATGAATTTTGAATGAACGGTGAATAGTGGTGAAGGGTTATAATTCTTGTCTGTTTTTTATTGCTGGATATAACAATGTATAAATAGTAGAGATGAGCGAACTTCTAGAAGTCCGGGTTCCTTTTCCTTTTTCCTTTCTTTTTCCTTAGTTCTGACTTTCTGTGAAACAACAAGGAAAATATGACGACCGTTCGCCCGATTTTCTTATAGTGTGTACCCCACAACATTTGCCTGATTTACAATAATAGATACAAAAGTTACTTTCGACAAAGCAATTTCTTTCTTATGGACCACCTTCCTGTGCACAGAAGGGTTAAAATTCTCATGAAGAGCTATGTTTACAATCTTTGTATCTGCTTCTAGCTAAAAAAATAAGTTATGCAGTGTCACATCAAAAGCTATATGTTTATGGTCCACAGTCCTCACTCTTCTACACCCATGAAATTTCCACACTGCCCTTCTCTGTGCAGTCATTGAGTTAAGCTTCGTTAACACAATCCAGTTTTCGGATGACAGAACATAAGTTTTTTGTTGGATGCTTCTCTCATGTCGAAAGTGAAGAGCGTACTAACAATATGAAAATTTTCGTACGACCAAACTCTACGTCAGAAGTGACGTAATGTTTTGAATATTTTTGCATTTTTTTTTTCATTCCTAAGCATGCGTAGTCTCGGTCGTGTGATTTTTTCGGAACGAAAATCGGACTTTGCGTTGTCACATGAAAAAAATAATTCTAGCCTGCACATCCAGCTTTTGTCTGACAAAAAAAACAAAATCCGTTGTTGAAAGGAGCATATTAATGGTAAGAATTTTGGATGACAGGCAAATTCGCATCTTGTGTACAGGGCTTAAGAAGTGGCTTTTTGCAAGACAGCTCAACAGAACGTGATGTCAGACTGAAGGGCATAAACCAAGGACCAGCAATGTCACCACATAGACTAGAAATCTGCATGTAGATAGGACAGCAACACAACTTTCAAAGTACCATGAAAAACAAATGTCAAGCAAGTATTGCACTGAACTAAACCAGACACTTTAAACATGTACTTAAAATCAAACACAGGTAGTAACCAATAGGGTTGGCTACCTCCAAACTTCTGATGTTTTCAAACTACTTCAGTTCAAACTCAAACAATGTTCTCTTTTTTTCTGCACTTCTGTCCTGAGCAAACTCCACAGAGTATACTCTACAGCAGTGGTTCTCAACTCCTGTCCTCAGGACCCACTAACAGGCCAGATTTTAAGTATAAGGGCTCTTTCACACATACGGATCGTTTGGGTCCGCCTGTCAGTTCTTCAGGCGGACCCAAATGGACGCTCCATGTACTTCTATGGATCGGCGGATGTCAGCGGTGACATGTCCGCTGACACACGATCCGCTCCGATCCGCCAGAAACAGACGGATGGAATCCCTATTTTACATCCGCCTGGCAGATTGGATTGGATGTACACAGACAGACGGTCCGTGTTCATCCGATTCTCCATAGAGGAGAATGGAGCTCTGACAGGTCAGTCTCTGCACGGAGTGCAGAGTCTGTCCTGTCATCCGCCGGCTCAGCGGGGATCAACGGACAGATCCCCACTGAGCAGCGGAGCCTGTCAAAACGGGCTCCGTGTGTGTGTGTGAAAGAGCCCTTACCTTGGGGAGATGCAGACTAGAATACTGCAATCACTGAGCAGCAAATGATATCACCTGTGATGTATTTCAGTTATCTTGCAAACCTGACCTGTTAGTGGGTCCTGAGGACAGGAGTTGAGAACCACTGCTCTACAGAGTTGCTACTCCTCTTAAATACCACACTATTTAGGCACTAATTAGGGCAGTGGTTCTCAACTCCTGTCCTCAGGACCCACTAACAGGCCAGATTTCCAGTATTACCTTGGGGAGATGCAAACTAGAATACTGCAATCAGTGAGCAGTAAATGATATCACCTGTGATGTATTTTAGTTATCTTGCAAACCTGGCCTGTTAGTGGGTCCAGAGGACAGTAGTTGAGAACCACTGAATTAGGGTAATAGCTCACCTCTCTTAAATATACTAATTGATAACACCCAGTACTCAACACATAGTTAGCAATTCAGATTAAACAATCACTCCAGCACCAGCAATCAACAATAGCAACAGCCACAATACCAAAGTTAGCAATTTAAGAAAAACAATCAAAAATACTTTAAACTTACCATATCCAGCTATGCATTTTGTCTGTTGCACTTCTATTCTGGTGCACAATGAGCAAACTCTACAGAGTTTTTTTTTCTTTTTTTCTTTTTTAAATGGGGGATATTACATGCATGATTTAAACAATATCATCCAATTTTTACTCATACATAGGGGTTGATTTACTAAAGACATTGCAAAGTGCAGTTGTACTCTGCAAGTGCAGCTGCTCCAAAGCTTAGTAAATAAACAGAAGCTCTTCTGACTTCCATCATCCAATCATGTGAAAGCAAAAATGCATTTCCTTTTAATTTTCCTTGCACGTGATTGGGAACTCTTTGTAAAGTGAAGATTTACTTAATTTACTATACTCTGGACCAACTGCACTTGCAAAGTGCAACTACACTTTGGAAAGTGCACAGTCTATTTGCCTTTAGTAAATCAACCCCTATGTATGAGTAAAAATTGGATGATCACATACATGTACTCAAAAATAAAGTGACGGTGCATAAATTGACTCTACATTAAGTCCAAATAACCTGTGATAGTGAATGACTTAAAGTAAACAGGGTATCAAATAAGTTGACTCTATGATGGTCAATGATTCAAGTGAAAATGTCCAAATAAACCTGTGATGGTTAAAGTGAACAATGCATAATGATGACAATAAAGACCAACAATTCTTCTCGTGGGGACCACGTGCCTATCGCAGTCCTTCTTTTATGTATTTTATTTTGTCTGTTCTTGTATCGGTAGAATAAACTGGTATGTTTTACTACACAATGTGAAGCGGTCTCTTTTCTTCACATGGTTCCCGGTGAGGTCTGATATCGAGGGTAGCCTTGACTCTGGTGCTACCGAAGGGACCACCCAAGAGGAGAAGTTCACCAGCACCACCATCACTGTTTGTGGAGTTCTCCACTACAAGCTTGTAAGGTCCACTGGCCGTACGGTCAAGTGTACCCAACCCATCTGGTAAGAGTCCACCTTTTTTATCTTAGAGAAGAATTGTTGGTCTTTATTGTCATAATTAACCCTCTACATCGATCTTTGGATGATAACTCACCACGGATTCAATCTATGCACATTCCACCTGTCTTTATTGTTTATTTGGGACATTTGTTTGGACTTTTTATGCACTGTTCACTTTAAGTCTTAAACCATCACAGGTTTATTTGGACATTTTCACTTGAATCATTGACCATCATAGAGTCAACTTATCTGATACCCTGTTTACTTTAAGTCATTGACTATCACAGGTTATTTGGACTTAATGTAGAGTCAATTTATGCACTGTCACTTTATTTTTGAGTACCTGTATGTGATCACTGCAGGTCCTATATATGCACTGTCACTTTAAATAATTGAGTGACCTTGTCATATGAATCACTTCCTTTTTTAAGCACACCACTTTTTGTTTATTTCCTTGGTTGTATTTGGTCGAATGCTGTGCCTGCGGCTTTTCATTAACCAATAGCGCGATAGCCTACACTTTTTGCAACCCCATAGTATTGCTGGTATACCGCTGTGTGGATCAGTCACTTTATCAAGTACCCTAATGCATCATGTTTCAGTAAATGTCAGGTGTACACATGATACGTAAATGACAATCCATTAAATGCTAAGTTGGAAATGGAGGAATCTGTATGCTTACATGGTTTGCAGAGCACAGAAAAAGAACATTGGTAGGAATGTATGTTCCCTGTAAAGATGGTTGAATAAGAAAGCAATCCTAAGCAGGGGGCTCTGGTTTAGTGGACATATCTGACTACTTCTGGGCTAGCATACTTACTCAAGCAAAGGAGCGGTTCTATCACAAACCTACAACAAGGTGGGGAAACATATAGGCTCATAACACTCCAAATCACCACCTACAAAATTGGGTGTGTAGCACCCATCCCAAAACCAAACTTTCTAAGACACTACCGCCAACTATGGTAGCTACGGCCAAGTCCAGGCATAAATTAATAAGTATGGAGTGGACAGAAACCCCAATGACTACCCTCGATCTCAAGTTAGATGTACTAAAAGAATTAATCCCCTCACTGCACATACCAACTCATTTATTGCATAATCCCCCATATATACACAGGCTACTTATGAATGGGAAAATAAAACCATATTCTATTCTAAAGGCAGAATTAAACTTAATGGACAATTCGCAATTTAGTTACTTGCAAATAGCACACTGTTTGACGAATAAACCCCAACTTAGGGCCAAGATACCAATAAGAATACACATCTTTCATACAAAAGACTCTGCGAATTAAAAAGGGATCTCTTTATTGTACAACACAATCCAAGAAAAACTTCTCTTTAACCTCTCAGGACCCTACACCCAATGGGAATCGGATCTGGGCAAACCCATTTCATTCGGTAACTGGGATAAGGCATTAAAATACACCTATGCAGCCACTAAATGTACAGCACTATGGGAAACAGCTGAGAACATATTTCAAAGGAGATACATGACCCCAATAAAGGTGGCCAAATTTGACAAACTAAGGTCCCAGTTATGCTGGAGGGATTGTGGAGCTATGGGGTCTCTTTTGCACATCCTATGGGAATGCCGAAAAATAGCAACATACTGGAGAGAAGTTTTTTCTCTAATCTCTCAGGTAACAGGGATAACCATACATCCCTCCCCAGATTTGGCAGTGCTAAACCTAAACATATGTGACATCCCCTCACACCTACGACTAATATCCTCCCATATATTATTAGTCGCAAGACACATTAGCGCCAAAAATTGGGAAAACCCAGAAACACCCCCTTTCACAGAAACTGTAGGATCTATACGAACTCACCATCAATATGAGAAAATGCTCTCAATTATCAATCACTCCTATAGGAATGTGAATCAAAAATGGGCATCCTAGTCCGCATGGTTACAAAAATGGTATAAACAATAACTGATATACTATATTCCATGGAACACATGCATGTTTTCAAGTTCTTTGTTTTCTTTCCCTTCCCCTCTTCCCCTCTATTATTCCCCCTCATACCCCCCCTTTCCTTGAGATGTGAGTTATAATCAACATGCTAATGTAAGGTTTATTGTGAAGTATTAAGAGATATATCATTGTGTAGAACACGAAGAATTAGGGGGTATTTACCTATAATGGATCCTCCATGGACACAGAGTAGGTCCCATTGGGGTGCTCATATGGGGATCCATAATCACAGTAGTGGAAACGGAATTAAAGGCTCTATACTGAACCTCCTGACTTATGATAAAGTTATAGCACAACGAGTACACATTCCTGCACTGTACACTCAAGCTTTCATATGTATTGTAAACTTATGTTGTAAGAATTTGAACAGTTGCAACTCTGACACATCTCTGTACCTGTTTGAAAAAAACAATAAAAATCATTTGAATATAAAAAAAAGAAAGCAATCCTATTACATTTGAATATGATATTTTCATTTGGATACCTATTTAAAACAAGGAGCTCAAAGGCAGAATTTCACTTTAACCACTTTCCGCCCACCATATAGCAATATGATGTGTGCAAAGTGCTTAAATTATCACTGACTGGGCGTCATATGACGTTCAGCAGTATAAGCCGCGATCGTGCGCCCACAGGGCGCACAGCATGGCGATCGTTGGTGTGGTGTGTCAGTCTGACACACCACATCACCGATCTCAGTAATGAGCCTCTAACGTAGGCTCTTTACCATGTGATCAGCAGTGTCCAGTCACAGCTGACCACAGCATAAACAGGAAGAGCCGTTTATCTGCGTTTCCTCCACTCGCGCTAACAGACGCAAGTAGAGGATAGCCAATTGGCTGCTCTCCTCCCAGGGGGGGTCTGCACTGATTGATTATCAGTGCAGCCCCCCCCAGGATGCCCACCCGTGCCCACCAGGGATGTCTACCAGGAATGCCGACCCAAGACCACCAGGTATACCCACCCATGACCACCAGGGTTGTCAATCAGTGCCCATTAGAGGTGCCAATTAGTGTCCATCAGTAATGCCTGCCAGTGCCTCCTCATCAGTGCTGCCTATCAGAGCCAGATATCTATCAGGGCCCATCAGTGCCACCCATCAGTGCCCATCAGTGCCACCTATAGGTGCCCATCAATGCCACCTATAAGTGCCCATCAGTGCGGCCTTTCAGTGCCCTTCAGTGTCACCTTTCAGTGCCCATCAGTGCCACCTATGAGTGCCCATCAGTGCCGCCTATCAATGCCCATCAGTGCTGCATATCGGTGCCTGCCAGTGCACCTATCAGTGCCAATCAGTGCTGCATATTAGTGCCTCATCATCAGTGCCCATCAGTGCCACCTCATTAGTGCCACCTCATCAGTGCCCATCAGTGCCGCCTTATCAGTGCCCGTCAGTGTAGCCTCATCAGTGCCCATCAGTGATAGTTACAAAATTTTAGAACAGAAACAAAGAAAAACTTTCTTTTCTTCTAAATTTTCTGTCTTTTTTTTTTTTTTGTTTAGCAAAAAATAAAAACCTCAGTGGTGATCAAATACCACCAAAAGAAAGCTCTATTTGTGGGAACAAAATGATAAAAATTTTGTTTGGGTATAGTGTTGCATGACCGCGCAATTGTCATTTAAAATGTGAAAGCACTGAAAGCTGAAAATTGGCCTGGGCAGGAAGGGGGGGGGGGTGCCCTGTATTGAAGTGGTTAAATTATTTTACTGAAAAAATATATCACTTGCAGCCTTTCCTGATTCAACTTTTCTAGCTTTGTTTTTCTTTAGTCTCAATAAGATCCAAAGCTAGGTCAGGAAAATAAGAACTGTTCCAAAAAATCACTGCCAATTCCAAGCTGGCATGCAATTCTTAGAACGCATCTGTATAATGTACAAGGAACTGCAAAAATACAGTTATTTTCTCCCATGTGTCCTCAAAGATTATAAGAAGTCTAATTTTTTCTTTCAGACTATTTTGATAAGTAGGCACTTGAATAAGCCATCTGCAGCATAAGATTTTTCTACAATTCTTTTAAAAGTGCTGCTTCTTCTTCATTTTAAATGCTGTATGTGCAGTTAGTATGATTCAAATACAGAATTCTGAATACTAAAATTATACTGAAGGCTACACATGGCACACAGAAGCATATGAAATGAATATGTGACACACAGCCAAGTATGAAATTTCCATGTGACAGATAGAAGTATATGAAATGACCATGTGACACACAGCAATATATAAAATATCCACATAATACATAGCAGCATATGAAATGTCCATGTGACACATGGCAGCTTATAAAAAGTCCATTGGACTCGTGAAACTATATGAAATAACCTTGTAAAACATAGAAGCATATGAAATTACCATGATGTCCTTTCAGAGATGCAGAGACATGTTAGTAACAATGCAGCCAGGAAGGGGAGTTGAGCCACATAGCAAGGGCCTTAAAATTTTACATAGTCCATAAAGTTAACACATTATATCTGTCTATAAGTGTGCATGGGCTTGAAGTTACTCTTACATTCACTAATGCAAACCTTTTTTCTTGCAGGGCTTAATTTTTGGCGTTGAATAAAGCTCACTTTATGCTACAGATGTATCTGTGAGTTTACTTTCAAAGATTTTCTATTAAGTTTTTAGACAGGACAAAAAAAGATACCATAAGTCAGAATGACCATACTGTGTACAAATCTTCTCATAGTACAAGTATAATAACAAAATAACCTGTATCCTTTTGAATTACTTATTCTTTAGATTTCAGTTTCTAGCAAATAAAGGGCCAAAGTACACTCTATAAGCCCACCATCAGGGCCCAAAATATGTGAGCATGACTCCCCCAACTCACAGCACCCCAAAATGGGAGCACGCTGTGCCTAGAGAGGGGGGAGCCCCGCTCAACCTCCCAAAATTGAGAGGCTTATTTAAAACAGGCCTCCTTGGAACGACTGTGGGGTTGAGAAGAAAGCTGGAAACTGACTATATACTTCCTGGAAAACTTTTGAAGGGAAGTCTGCTAACAATCAGTGAAATCCTGGAAATAATGCTGACCAAGGTATCATAATTAAAGGAAAGAATAGGGAGAGAGGGAAGAGAATGAAGAAAGTAGTGAGTAAAAGAGCCGACAAACACCTAATGAACGCCTGATTCAGCTGCATTCATGGACCGTGAAAGACCCGGGGTAAAAGAGATACCTGTGAAAGTTGCCCAGGGTTCCCAGGGGTCCTCGAACCTCCCAGTCATATCCAATAAAATGCTTGCTAACTTCTCTTGCGACATGATCCAGGAAATGTTTCTGAAAGCGGCATTAAATGAGACCTTTGGCTGTTTCCAGGATTTTATCAATAGTAAGCTTGGCCCCGAGCAGAACGAAATGCACTAACCTTCTACTGGATTTGGAGAGATTTGGGACATGAGCATTAAGCAGAGCTAACTTGAGGGACCTAGAGTATTGGTTAACTTTTCAATGAGATTAAAAATTTTCCTCCAGAACTGACGAATCCTCTGGCACTCCCACCAAATGTGCGGCATGGAGCCTGATAGTAAACAGCCTCTAAAGCATTGAGGATCCACTGAAGGATATATGCGGGCAAGCTTAGCCGGGGTAAGGTACCACCTAGTGATAACCTTAACGCTGGCTTCCATAAGGGTTGTGTTCAAGATACCCCAAAATGATTTAGCAAAAGTGCCAAGTCTTCAAGTCCCATGAGAATTGGAAGTCAGCCTCCCATAGGTTCATAAACACGGTTTTCATGAGTAGAGAGGTGAGAGATGCATAGACAGCTGAAATGCCCCCCCCCCCCCCTTTGCTCCATGGCTTGTGCACACCAAAGTTCATATGCCGTAATTTTTGGTGGGAGATGTTTATCTTTCCAAATTTGCTGAAGAAAATGGGAGATTTGATGAAACCTGAACCTTTCAGAGTCCGGAAGGTCCAGTTTGTTTATACAATAGCTCAGAGTAACAGGTCCCGTGGAGGAGAAAAAATGCCCTATCCGGTACAGCCCTTTGACCAACTACCATTTAAATGCTAAGATGTCTAACCCTGGAGGAAAGTCTGGGTTGTGAAAAATATGTGCTAAGGGCTTCAAAGGAGAGATTAGCTTGTGACGACACCGAAGGGAGTCCCAGAGGGCAAATGAGTGTGACAGCGTTGGGGATAAAATTGGGGGTCTCTTTTTTGGAGGGATCCATAAGAGGAAATCGATGGTATCGTTTGGGACTCACTGTCTCTCTATCTGAATCCAGTCTGGCTTCTCATGCTTAGTATAAACTGTGGAAAGTTGTGCTAGTCTTGCTGCTTGGCCCAGACCCCCCTTTTTCCTATGACGAAATAGACTGGATTGAGAGAACCTATATCCAGAGTCTCCCCATATGAATCTAACGATCTTACTCTTAAAGTTCTTCAGGTGGTCTTTCTTGACTGCTATAGGCAATGGTCGGAATAAATACAGCACCCAAGGCAGAAGGGTCATTTTGATTGCATTAATTCTACCCATCCAAGAGAGCTTACAATTCAACCAAGATTTCAGGTTCTCCTCAAGTTTACGATACAAAGGGGGGAAATTACAGGCATAGAGATCCTCTATTTTTGCTGTTAGGTGGATACCCAGATATTTGAGCGAACTTGAATCCCATTTGAATGAGAATGAATGTTGTAGCGAGGCAACTGTTTCAGGCGAAAGGGAGATGTTCATTGCATGCGATTTGGAATAATTTACTTTATGCCCTGAGATTTCTGTAAAGAGATCCAGCGTGATATTTAAGTTGGGAAGGGATGTATGAGGAGATGTGATAAACAGAAGAATATCATCCACGAAGAGACCACATTTGTGACTCTGCGACCCACAGGTTATCCGGATTTTGACGAATCGCAATTGCCGAAGTTTCAATAGCAATAGTAAAAATAAGTGGCGAAAGAGGACAGCCCTGTATCATCCCTTTAGCTATGTTTATAGTATTTGAGTAATGTCCCTGGAGCGGGCATTCAGAGAAGAGTACAGTGCCCTAATGAGGCCCATGAAGCCCTGGCCAAACCCCCATCTTTCCAAAAGCGAAAAGATGTAGGCCCAAGAGACAGAATCAAAAACTTTCTGTAAATCCAGTGATAGAACCATGCCTTGCTGTTTAGGGCCTCCCTCCCAGTTTGATTGCAATATAGAAATCAGGTCTACTGCTCTACGTATCTGGTCTGGGCCCTACCTTCCTGGGATAAATCCTTCCTGATCTTTGTTAATGTAAGAGTTGATGAAGGAGGCTAGCCTATTGGCCAAGATTTTGGTTAAGATTTTAATGTCATTGCTGATTAGAGAAATTGGTCTGTAGTTGCCCACTTCCTCGGTATTCCTACCCGGTTTGGTAATCACTGAAATAAAGGCAGAATTTAGCTGCAGGTCCAGGGGGGTGCCCTAGGTTTTGGAGTTGAAAATTTTTGTTATATGCAAGGATACAGTCTCGGCAAAGGCCTTATACACTGTGTGCAGAATTATTAGGCAAATGAGTATTTTGACCACATCATCCTCTTTATGCATGTTGTCTTACTCCAAGCTGTATAGGCTCGAAAGCCTACTACCAATTAAGCATATTAGGTGATGTGCATCTCAGTAATGAGAAGGGGTGTGGTTTAATGACATCAACACCCTATATCAGGTGTGCATAATTATTAGGCAACTTCCTTTCCTTTGGCAAAATGGGTCAAAAGAAGGACTTGACAGGCTCCGAAAAGTCAAAAATAGTGAGATATCTTGCAGAGGGATGCAGCACTCTTAAAATTGCCAAGCTTCTGAAGCGTGATCATCGAACAATCAAGCGTTTCATTCAAAATAGCCAACAGGGTCGCAAGAAGCGTGTGGAAAAACCAAGGCGCAAAATAACTGCCCGTGAACTGAGAAAAGTCAAGCGTACAGCTGCCAAGATGCCACTTGCCACCAGTTTGTGAGGTCACTACAACGTCGAGACTTTATACCGTTTTGACCACCGTTCACCGTAGAACCGTCGACAT
>BLSH010131538.1:49270-61689 GCA_018402905.1 Glandirana rugosa | reverse complement strand
TTTTTTCAAGATTTGCAATATGTACTTTGAACTTGTTTCGTATAGGAAGGTATCACACATTAAAGAGAGGAGGACTAAGGAGACAATAGTCGTATTCATGAAGACCGTCGAAAAGGGCTGTGGTTATCAATTTTGCCACTACTTCCTCCCTTGACGTCATGTCGTACACTGACAATAGGTACCGACAAGAACAAGAGGTATGTCACACACACACCCCACAGGGGAAGGAGGTTAGTTCCAAATCTCGACAGTCGACAAACTTCTGTAGGCTAGGGGTGGGGGAAGAGGATCATGATTTCTATTTAGGAAAGAAGACACTGGCCTCAGGTGATACACAGAGATGAAACAAATGCTCCTACAGTTGTAGCTGTGTATCTGCAGCCGTTTCTTCTGTAGATTGCTCTGAAAACACACAGAAGAAAGGATTTATCTTTAGTACTAGGAGAAGGGGGTGGGGATCGGATGTCTTCAAACAGCTGACAGCTCTAAACCTTGATTGGAGGAAGGGGACACCCCACACACACACTGTATGGAGAACAAGAACAGCCATGGATAACAGTCACATGCTGTACTGCAGTTCCCTCCTTCATCACCGTTTTAACTATTGGTGTCGGGAAAAGCTGCCAGAAGTACTTATGCTGATAACAGAGGAATCAGGAGGAGAGAAATTACACACTATGGAAGGATATGCTTTGTTCAAGTTTCATGTATAACGTTTAGAACTTTTTTCCTGCCAGAGCCATTTTTGCATTTTTTGCACATGTTTAAAAAATAATTTTAGGCCTGAAGATTACATAAAACTCCCGAACATTATATATTTTCTGAACGCAGACACCCTAGAGAATAAAATAGTGGTAGCTCCAATTTTTTATGTCACTTGATATTACCGCAAAGGTTTTGGTAAAATAAAAATGATGAGTTTGCACCGAGTAAATAGATACCCAACATGTCAAGCCTTAAGTTTGTGTGCGCCTGTGTGCGTATATGTAGGGGTGGGAGGGGCCTCTATTTTTTTTTGGGGGGGGGGTCTTTTATATATTTGGGTGCAACTTTATATTTTTGCAAAAAAAAAAATGTTTCTTTTGCTTAACTTTTTTTCCCATTACATAGGGGATAAAAAGTCCCCAATGTGACCATTTTTAGGTGACATGTTCTCTTTAATGAGACATGCAGAGTTTAAAAGATCCTGCATGTCTCCTCTGGGCTCCACTAAATGCATTGCAAAATTCCTTTACACTCCATTCACACTTGTGTGGCTTGTCATCCACTTTGGGCATCAAAGTCACATGACAAGTCATACCCAATGTTTTCCAATGATAACCATTCATATATGTGTGACTTAAAGTTGACTTAAAGTTGTCTCAACTTCAAAGTAGTTCATGTACTACTTTGGTTTAACTTTCATGCAACTTGAGGGCCTTAGACTTCAATGTTAACACTCAAAAGGTTTCATGAAAGTCACAGTGACTTGTTTGATGTTTTACAATAAAGAATGAAAATAATGTTTTACATGCAAGAGTCGCACACATCCAAAGTTGCGTAAAAGTTGCACTCCAAAGTCACACAACTATGGAATAGTACAAGTGTGAATTGAGCCTTCAGTGAGGCTGTCCATCTCAGCAAAGGGCCAAACAGGAGATAAGAAGCGGGAAAGCCAATGACAATTTTTATAGGAAAGGTATTGGTTGCAACTTGAAATACTTGTATATTTAGATATACTGTGTTAGGATCAGAGGTGAAAACAGGATCTTGTCAGACAGATCTGTAAATTTAAAATCTGTTTTATTTGTCAACCAACAGAAAAAGGCGGCTTTGTCTTTTTCTCCAGCTCAAACAAGGCGTTGCAGTGTTTCATCAGTACAGTACACAGTCCTGATACATAAGGCCAAGTGTGCTTAGCTTCAGCACACACAGTATTCAAAGTTCCACGCAACAGGTAAATCTCAGACGATCAAGTCTTTCCAGGCTACATGCAGGTCTCCTCTCTGTAGACATCAAACCAAAGACAACCACACACTCTATTCAGCTGATTAATAAGCAGGGCTAGAGGAGAAGTGCCTGCCTTTTACAATTAACCACCTCTTGACACTTCCCCAGGCTGACTCTCCACAATTGATTATTGTAACAGTTTACACTAAGGTCACCATTGCCTTTATTCATCATATGCTCAATTTAAATTGTCCAAGACTGGGACAAATTTTCTTAACCACTTCCCTACCGAGCCATAATAAAATGACGTTGGCAGGAACACTCGGTTGATCTGGGTGGACGTCATATGACGCCCGCCGCCTCTCGCCGCTACTGAGGGGGCCCGCATTGCGGCGATCGGGGATCTGCATGTCCCTTGGGACATAGCCCCTCCACGATCAGGGTAAAGAGCCAATGAAATTGGCTCTTTACCACATGACTGGCTGTGTCCAATCACGCTGGTCACATGATGTAAACAAACCGCAGTAACGAGCTGTTACCTGGTTCTCCTCCTCACACATCGATCGTGTGTGAGAAGGAGAGTGCAGTAACAGCTTGTTACCGCTTAGTGTACACACCTAGCACACTGATTGCCCCCAGTAATAAAGAGTGCCTGTCACCACCCCATCAAAGTACCTGTCACCACCCCATCAAAGTACCTGTCACAGCCCATCAGAGTACCTGACACCATCAGAGTACCGAGTACCTGTCACCAGCCCGTCAGAGTACCCGAGTACCTGTCACCAGCCCATCAGAGTACCCGAGTACCTGTCACCAGTCCATCAGAGTACCCGAGTACCTGTCACCTGCCCATCAGAGTACACGAGTACCTGTCACCAGCCCATCAGAGTACCCGAGTACCTGTCACCTGATCATCAGAGTACCCGAGTACCTGTCACCAGCCCATCAGCGTAACGTGGTGATTTTGAGGGTAGTTCTATTGTCCTGGTGCCACAGGGCCTTCAAAAGTGTAATAGGTAATTAGGAAATTAAATGTGTAATTTATGCTTCTAGAACACCTGACGGTGCTCCCTGCATGTTGGACCTCTCTATATGACCAGGCTATGTAAAAGTCTCACACATGTGGTATTGCCATACTCAAGACGAGTAGCAGAATATATTTTGGGGGGTAATTTTTCCTATGTACATGTATACTATGTGTTAGAATTATCTTATAAATTGACCACTTTGTGTAAAAAAAAAAAAAAAACCTTTTCATTTTCTTTCCAAGTTTCCCGAAGACTTGTGGAAAAAAATTAACCATTCAAAAGACTCATAATGCCCCATAAAATATACGTTGGGGTGTTTGCATTTCTAAAATCGGGTCATTTTGTGGGTAATTTCACTTTCCTGGTGCTCCAGTGTAATAGGTCGTTAGGAAATTTGATGTGTAATTTATGCTCCTAGAATGCCTGATGGTGCTCCCTGCATGTTGGGCATCTGTATGTGGCCAGGCTGTGAAAAAGTCTCACACATGAGGTATCGCCATATTCAGGAGGAGTAGCAGAATGCATTTTGGATTCTTTATTTTTCCCAAGAATTGTGGGAAAAAAATTACAACTTCAAAAATCTCGCCATGCCTCTTACCAAATACCTTGGACTGTCTACTTTTCAAAAAGGGGTCATTTGAGGGGTTTTATATTTTCCTGACATTTCAGGGCCTCAAGAAATGAGATAGGTAGAGTTGAGCGGACACCTGGATGTTCGGGTTCGGCGGGTTTGGCTAAACTTAGCGAAAAAGTTTGAGTTCGGACCCGAACTTGACCCTGAACCCCATTGAAGTCAATGGTGACCCGAACTTATGGGCACTAAAATGGCTCTAAAAAGTCCTGGAAAGGACTAGAGGGCTGCAAATGGAAGTAAAATGGTGGTAAGAGAAGGACAAGTGCCCTGCAAACAAATGTGAATAGGGAAATAACTTATAATCATATAAAAAATAAAAAATGGAGGAGGAGGTGGATGTGGAGTAGGAGGTTGAGGAGGCGATGACCATAGCGGTGTAGGTGGAAGTGGCGGTGGAGGAGGAGGAGGTAGTCAACACTGTTTTTTGTTTGTCTGTTTTTTTTTTCTAATTGGGGTAGCCCCCAAAATATTGAGACATATTAAAAAAAATAAAGAATAAGTTCACTTAAATATACCAATGGCTGTGTGAGGCCGGTATAAATGTTTATTCTGCACAAGGTACAGGCACAGACAAGTCTTGTGGGATCCATGCCTGGTTCATTTTAATAAGCGTTAGCTTATCCACGTTAGCTGTGGACAGGCAGCTGCGCTTGTCTGTGATAACGCCCCCTGCCGTGCTAAACACACGTTCAGATAATACACTGGCAGCAGGGCAGGCCAGCACCTCCAAGGCATAAAGGGCAAGCTCAGGCCATGTGGCCAATTTGGATACCCAGAAGTTGAATGGGGCAGACCCATCAGTCAGTACGTGTAGGCGTGTGCACACATACTGTTCCATCATGTTGCTGGTGGTGCTGTTTGTTGTGGCATGCTGCTGACAAAGTTTTTCCACATTTCGGCCATGCTAACCCTGCCTACTGAGGTGCTGGCGGTGCCACATCTGCGTTGGCGACCTCTTCCTCCTCCTCTGCCTTCGCCTTGTGCTTCCACTGAGCCCCCGGTGTCATTTGGGAATGCCCTCAGCAGCGCGTCTACCAGCGTGCGCTTGTAGTCGTGCATCTTCCGATCCCGCTTCAGTGAGGGAATTAAGGACGGTATATTGTCCTTGTAACAGGGATCCAGCAGGGTGGCCACTTAGTAATCAGCACAAGTTACAATGTGGACAACTCGGCTGTCGTTGCGCAGGCACTGCAGCATGTAGTCGCTCATGTGTGCCAGGCTGCCCAGAGGCAAAGACAAACTGTCCTCTGTGGGAGGTGTATCATCTGTGTCCTCTGTATCCCCCCAGCCACGCTCCACTGATGCCCACGAGCTGCGTTGGGTGCCAGCCTGCTGTGAATACGTTTCCTACTCCTCCTCCTCATCCTCGTCCCCATCCTCCAGAACTGTGCCCTGGCTTGAAAAATTTTTACCTGGCCTATGCTGGTGCAGGAACCCACCCTCCGAGCCACTTGTGAATGACTGGCCTGATAACCGTGGAAATGACCCTTCTTCCTCCTCCTCTTCCTCCTGTGCCACATCCTCTTCCATCATTGCCCAAAGTGTTTTTTCAAGGAGACACAGAAGTGGGATAGTAACGCTGAGAACAGCGTCATCGGCACTGACCATGTTGGGGGAGTACTCGAAACACCGCAATATGGTACACAGGTCTCGCATGGAGGCCCACTCATTGGTGGTGAAGTGGTGCCGTTCTGCAGGGCGACTGACCCTTGCGTGCTGCAGCTGAAACTCCACTATTGCCTGCTGCTGCTCGCACAGTCTCTCCAGCATGTGCAAGGTGGAGTTCCACCTTGTGGGCACGTCACATAGGAGGCGGTGAGCGGGAAGGCCAAAGTTCCACTGCAGTGCAGACAGGCGAGCAGCAGCAGGGTGAGAACGCCAAAAGCGCACACAGACGGCCCACACTTTCTGCAGCAGCTCTGACATATCCGGGTCATTTTTTAGAAATTTCTGCACCACCAAATTCAGCACATGCCCCAGGCATGGGATGTGCATCAAACCGGCTAGGCCCAGAGCTGCTACGAGATTTTGCCAATTATTGCACACCACCAGGCCAGGCTTGAGGCTCAGTGGCAACAACCACTCAGCGGTCTGTTGTTCAATGCCCGTCCACAGCTCCTGTGCAGTGTGGGGTTTATCCCCCAAACATATCAGTTTTAAAACAGCCTGCTGTCATTTCCCCCTGGATGTGTTGAAGTTGGTGGTGAAGGTGTTACGCTGACCAGATGAGCAGGTGGTAGAGGAGGAGGAGGAAGCTGAGTAGGAGGAGGAGGCAACAGGAGGCAAAGAGACATGCCCTGCAATCCTCGGTGGCGGAAAGACATGCGCCAAACTGCTATCCGCCTCAGGCCCACCCGCCACCACATTTGCCCAGTGTGCAGTTAGTGAGATATAGCGTCCCTGCCTGTGCTTACTGGTCCACGTATCAGTGGTTATGTGGACCTTGCCACAGATGGCGTTGCGCAGTGCACACTTGATCTTGTCCGAGAAAAAGTTTGGGTTTGGCACCGAACTTGACCCAAACTTGACCCCGGACCCCGAACCCCATTGAAATCAATGGTGACCCGAACTTTTGGGCACAAAAATGGCTGTAAAAAAGTCCTGGAAAGGGCAAGAGGGCTGCAAAAGGAAGCAAAATGGTGATAAGAGTAGGACAAGTGCCCTGCAAACAAATGTGGATAGGGAAATAACTCAAAATCACATAAAAAAATAAAAAATGGAGAAGGAGGTGGATGGAGGTGGATGTGGAGTAGGAGGTTGAGGAGGCGGTGACCGTGGCAGTGTAGGTGGAAGTGGCGGTGGAGGAGGAGGTGGTAGCCAACACTGTTTTTTGTTTGTTTGTTTTTTTTTCTAATTGGGGTAGCCCCCAAAATATTGAGCTATATTAAAAAAAAGTATACCAATGGCTGTGTGAGGCCTGTCTAAATGTCTATTCTGCACAAGGTACAGACAAGTCTTGTGGGATCCATGCCTGGTTCATTTTAATAAATGTTAGCTTGTCCATGTTGGCTGTGGACAGGCGGTTGCGCTTGTCTGTGATAACGCCCCCTTATGTGCTAAACACACGTTCAGACAATACACTGGCTGCAGGGCAGGCCAGCACCTCCAAGGCATAAAGGGCAAGCTCAGGCCATGTGCCCAATTTGGAGACCCAGAAGTTGAATGGGGCAGACCCATAAGTCAGTACGTGTAGGCGTATGCACACATACTGTTCCACCATGTTGCTGAAATGCTGTTTCCTGCTAAGACGTTGCCTATCAGCTGGTGGTGCTGTTTGTTGTGGCATGCTGCTGACAAAGCTTTAACACATTTCGGCCATGCTAACCCTGCCTTCTGAAGTGCTGGTCGGTGCCACAGCTGCGTTGGCGAACTCTTTCTCCTCCTATGCCTTCGCCTTGTGCTTGCACAGAGCCCCCTGTGTCATTTGGGAATGCCCTCCGCAGCTCGTCTACCAGCGTGCGCTTGTAGTCGTGCATCTTCCAATCACGCTCCAGTGAGGGAATTAAGGATGGCACGTTGTCCTTGTAACGGGGATCCAGCAGGGTGGCCAGCCAGTAATCAGCACAAGTTACAATGTGGGCAACTTGGCTGTCGTTGCGCAAGCACTGCAGCATGTAGTCGCTCATGTGTGCCAGGCTGCCCAGAGGCAAAGTCAAGCTGTCCTCTGTGGGAGGTGTATCATCTGTGTCCTCCGTGTCCCCCCAGCCACGTTCCAGTGATGCCCACGAGCTGCGTTGGGTGCCACCCTGCTGTGAACACGGTTCCTCCTCTTCCTCATCATCCTCGTCCTTCTCATCCTCCAGAACTGTGCCCTGGCTTGAACATTTTTTTACCTGGCCTGGTGCAGGAACCCACCCTCCGAGCCACTTGTGTATGACTGGCCTGATAACCGTGGAAATTACCTCCTCTTCCTCCTGTGCCACATCCTCTTCCATCAGCGCCAAAAGTGTTTTTTCAAGGAGACATAGAAGTGGGATAGTAATGCTGAGAACAGCGTCATCGGCACTGGCCATGTTGGTGGAGTACTCGAAACACCACAATATGGTACACAGGTCTCGCATGGAGGCCCACTCCTTGGTGGTGAAGTGGTGCTGTTCTGCAGAGTGACTGACCCGTGCGTGCTGCAGCTGAAACTCCACTATTGCCTGCTACTGCTCGCACAGTCTCTCCAGCATGTGCAAGTTGGAGTTCCACCTTGTGGACACGTCGCATAGGAGGCGGTGAGCGGGAAGGCCGAAATTCCGCTGCAGCGCAGACAGGCGAGCAACAGCAGGGTGAGAACGCCGAAAGCGCGCACAGATGGCCCGCATTTTGTGCAGCAGCACTGACATATCCGGGTAGTTTTTTAGAAATTTCTGCACCACCAAATTCAGCACATGAGCCAGGCAAGTGATGTGCGTCAAACCGGCTAG
Organism: Glandirana rugosa; assembly: GCA_018402905.1. Taxonomy (NCBI): domain Eukaryota; kingdom Metazoa; phylum Chordata; class Amphibia; order Anura; family Ranidae; genus Glandirana; species Glandirana rugosa. The sequence continues at coordinate 53,686 of BLSH010131538.1, read as the reverse complement.
GCCCAGAGCTGCTACGAGATTTCGCCCATTATCGCACACCGCCAGGCCGGGCTTGAGGCTCAGTGGCAACAACCACTCATCGGTCTGTTGTTCAATGACAGTCCACAGCTCCTGCACAGTGTGGGGTTTATCCCCGAAACATATCAGTTTTAAAACAGCCTGCTGTCGTTTCCCCCTGGATGTGCTGAAGTTGGTGGTGAAGGTGTTACGCTGACCGGATGAGGAGGTGGTAGAGGAGGAGGAAGCGGAGTAGGAGGAGGAGGCAACAGAAGGCAAAGAGAAATGCCTTGCAATCCTGGGTGGGCCAAACTGCTATCTGCCTCAGGCCCACCCGCCACTACATTTGCCCAGTGTGCAGTTAGTGAGATATAGCGTCCCTGCCCGTACTTACTGGTCCACGCATCAGTGGTTATGTGGACCTTGCCACAGATGGCATTGCGCAGTGCACAATAGATCTTGTCCCCGACTTGTTTGTGCAGGGAAGGGATGACTCGCCTGGAAAAGTAGTGGCGCTGGGAACCACGTACTGTGAGACAGCCAGAAATTTTAAAATGCTGGCATTCAGGGCCAGGGATCGGTAGGGGGTACTTCCTCTTTCTCTCCAGTGTTTGGGAGATGGACAGCTTTAAGTTTCCATGGGACCATGGTGTGGAAATGCTTGAGGACTATGGCGGACATGGTGGCGTTGCTGTTATATCGTCTGTTTGCTGGGTGGCAGGTGACACTGGCACCGTAGAGGTGGAGGAAGAGGCCGAGGCAGCAGCAGAAGAGGTAGCAGGAGGAGCCCGAGACCTTTCTTGGATTTTGAGGTACTTATTCAACTGCAGCTTGTGCTTTGCATTTAGATGCCTGGTCATGCAGGTTGTGCTCAGGTTTAGAACATTTATGCCTCGCTTCAGGCTCTCATTGCGCAGCGTGGAAACCACTTGTGTCTTGTCGTCAGCACATTGTCTGAAGAACTGCCACGCCGGGGAATGCCTTTGAGCTGACTTTGGTGTGCTAGGTCCCTGGGTGCGGTGGGTAGTAGAAGGCGTACTGTCTAGGGGACAGTCTCTCCGCTGTTGCAACCTGCTTCCTCTTTTGCTGTGCTGGTGCCTCTGTGTGACCACCACCTCTTCCTCCAAACTGCACACGTTACTCGCATAACCTTCATTCCATGTGGGGTCTAGGACCTCATCATCCTCCACGTCATCTTCCACCCACTCTTCACCACTGCCCTCCTTGTCAGTCTGCACACTGTAGAAAGCCGCAGCAGTTGGCACCTATGTTTCGTCATCATCATCAGAGACGTGCTGCGGTGGTGTTTCCATGCCCCCATCCTGCAACAGAAGTGGTTGGGCATCGGTGCACTCAATGTCTTCCACTTCTGCGGCAGGGCTATGTGGATGGCCCATGGAATGCACACCAGTAGAGTCATCAAAAAGCATAAGAGACTGCTGCATGACCTGGCGCTCAGACTGCTTGGCTGATTTACAATGGGCTGATGTGAAAGACAGATGGCCATGGGGTTCAGGTGCCAACTCTGAGCTTTCAGCAAGGGATCGGGTGGGAGACAATGTGAAGGAACTGGAGGCATTGTCAGCCACCCAATCTACTATCGCCTGTACTTGTTCTGGCCTCACCATTCGTTGAGTGGCATTCGGCCCTACCATATAACGTTGAAGGCTCTGTCGGCTACTCGCACCTGAGGAAGGTGTTTCACTTAGACGTGTAGCTGGCACAGATCGACCATGTCCTCTCCTTGCAACAGGAGCCTCACCAACACCACCAACACCAGCAGCACCACGACCACGTCCCTTATTTGATGCGCTCCTCATTCTGGACGCAAATGTACAATTTAGCACAAATTTTGATTTTTTAAACTAGCCCTTTTTAATTTTGTGCAGGAAATGCACAGCAAGGTGCACATGTACTGTGTAGCACTATTTATTAATACTAAAAAAAAAAAGAATAATAAATGATTAATCTTTTTTTTTTAAATCACAATGTAGACACACTTTTTATTTTTGTGCAAGAAATGCACAGCACGGTGCAAATGTACTGTGTAGCACTATTTATTATTAATAAAAAAAAAAGAATAATAAATTAATATTCTTTTTTTTTTAAAACAACAATGTAGACACACTTTTTTGTGCAAGAAATGCACAGAAAGGTGCAAATGTACTATGTAGCAATATTTATTATTATAATAAAAAAAATTTCGATTTTAGAACACTAATCTGTTCCTCGCAGCAGCAGCAGGAACCTCTCACTATAGCAGTATAAGATGATTTTAATACTCTAATCTATCCCTCACACCAGCACCAGGAACCTCTCCCTATAGCAGTATGAGATGATTTTAGAACACTAATCTGTCACTCACACCAGCAACAGGAGCCTGTCCCTATAGCAGTATGAGATGATTTTATAACACTAATCTATGCCTCACAGCAGCAGCAGGAACCTCTCCCTATAGGAGTATGAGATGATTTTAGAACACTAATCTGTCCCTCACAGCAGCAGCAGGAACCGCTCCCTATAGCAGTATGAGATGATTTTAGAACACTAATCTGTCCCTCACACCAGCACCAGGAGCCTCTCCCTATAGCAGTATGAGATGATTTTAGAACATTAATCTGTCCCTCACAGCAGCACCAGGAACCTCTCCCTATAGCAGTATGAGATGATTTTAGAACACTAATCTGTCCCTCACAGCAGCAGAAGGAACCTCTCCCTATAGCAGTATGAGATGATTTTAGAACACTAATCTGTCCCTCACACCAGCAGCAGGAAACTCTCCCTATAGCAGTATGAGATGATTTTAGAACACTAATCTAGCTTTTACAGCAGCAGCAGGAACCTCTCCCTATAGTAGTATGAGATTATTTTAGAACACTAATCTGTCCCTCACACCAGCACCTGGAGCCTCTCCCTATAGCAGCATGAGATGATTTTAGAACACTAATCTGCCCTCACAGCAGCTACAGGAAGATCTCCCTATAGCAGTATGAGATGATTTTAGAACACTAATCTGTCCCTCACACCAGCACCGGGAACCTCTCCCTATAGCAGTATGAGATTATTTTAGAACACTAATCTATCCCTCACAGCAGCAGCAGGAACCGCTCCCTATAGCAGTATGAGATGATTTTAGAACACTAATCTGTCCCTCACAGCAGCAGAAGGAACCTCTCCCTATAGCAGTATGAGATGATTTTATAACACTAATCTGTCACTCACACCAGCACCAGGAGCCTCTCCATATAGCAGTATGAGATGATTTTAGAACACTAATCTATCCCTCACAGCAGCAGCAGGAACCACTCCCTATAGCAGTATGAGATGATTTTAGAATGCTAATCTGTCCCTCACATTAGCACCGGGAACCTCCCCCTATAGCAGTATGAGATGATTTTAGAACACTAATCCGTCCCTCACACCAGCAGCAGGAAACTCTCCCTATAGCAGTATGAGATGATTTTAGAACACTAATCTAGCCTTTACAGCAGCAGCAGGAACCTCTCCCTATAGTAGTATGAGATGATTTTAGAACACTAATCTGTCCCTCACACCAGCACCTGGAGCCTCTCCCTATAGCAGTATGAGATGATTTTAGAACACTAATCTGCCCTCACAGAAGCTTCAGGAACATCTCCCTATAGCAGTATGAGATGATTTTAGAATGCTAATCTGTCCCTCACAGCAGCAGAAGGAACCTCTCCCTATAGCAGTATGAGATGATTTTAGAACACTAATCTGTCCCTCACACCAGCAGCAGGAAACTCTCCCTATAGCAGTATGAGATGATTTTAGAACACTAATCTGTCCCTCACACCAGCACCGGGAACCTCTCCCTATAGCAGTATGGGATGATTTTAGAACACTAATCTATCCCTCACAGCAGCAGCAGGAACCTCTCCCTATAACAGTATGAGAAGTTTTTAGAACACTAATCTGTCCCTCACAGCAGAAGCAGGAACCTCTCCCTATAGCAGTATGAGATGATTTTAGAACACTAATCTGTCACTCACACCAGCAGCAGGAACCTCTCCCTATAGCAGTATGAGATGATATTAGAACACTAATCTATCCTTTACAGCAGCAGCAGGAACCTTTCCCCATAGTAGTATGAGATGATTTTAGAACATTAATCTGTCCCTCACACCAGGAACCTCTCCCTATAGCAGTATGAGATGATTTTAGAACACTTATCTATCCCTCACAGCAGAAGCAGGAACCACTCCTTATAGCAGTATGAGATGATTTTAGAACACTAATCTGTCCCTCACAGCAGAAGCAGGAACCACTCCTTATAGCAGTATGAGATGATTTTAGAACACTAATCTGTCCCTAACACCACCACCAGGAACCTCTCCCTATAGCAATATGAGCACAATACCTGTCTAATCACAAGATTTTATTAGAGTATGACGATAT
>BLSH010131538.1:3346-16033 GCA_018402905.1 Glandirana rugosa | reverse complement strand
CGACTATGGTCACAGTCACTGTCCGTCACAAGGGTGTACACGTCGCGCGGGGGCTAGCGCGTTTACGCGGTACGTTTAACCCCATCATGTTAAACACTAGTCGGCACTAAGCAGTGAGATACTTGGGTTATATACGCGTTTCAGGTAACCTAGGGTGAGGATAACCGTCTCCCATGTCTTTCTGATTAATCTTACAACCGAAGGACATAACTGTATTATTACTTGATCATACCCGAACGTCTCACTTATTCACCCTAGGTGAGGTGACTAATAATCACTGTCGACGTAAGTGACCATGGGTTTATGTGATCATGTGGGAACACTGCCTGTCACTGACACTGGTATCAGCCGCCGGCTGGCAGCTGTTACCTTGTGATTGGCTGTGATCTACTCACAGCCGATCACATGTAATGTAAACAGAATGGTATCTCACTGTTACCAGCTCTTCTTTCCTCACACAGTTTCCAGTGTGAGGAGAGAAGAGCTAGGATCAGTAAATTACTGATCTGTAAAACACCAACACACACCTGTCACTTCACTCCTGCCCTGTACCTGTCACCCAACAGTCACCACATCTGCCCCATGAAGTGCACCTGTCATCATAAAGTGCACCTGTCACCCGTGACCCATCAGTGATTGTGGCATGTCACCCATCACCCATCAGTGACCGCAGCATGTCACCTGTCACCCATCAGTGACCATGGTGTGTTACCTGTCACCGATCAGTGACCGTGGCCTGTCACCCATCATTGACCATGGTGTGTCACCCATCAGTGACCGTGGGGTGTTACCCGTCACCCATCAGTGACTGTGGTGTGTCACCCATCACCCATCAGTGACCGTGGCGTGTCACCCATCAGTGACCATGGCGTGTCACCCGTCACCCATCAGTGACCGTGGTGTGTTACCTGTCACCCATCAGTGACTGTGGCATGTCAACCGTCACACATTAGTGAGCGTGGCCTGTCACCCATCACTGACCGTAGCCTGTCACCCATCACTGACCTTGGCCCGTCACCCATCACCCATCAGTGACCACCGCCAGTCATCCGTGGCCTGTCACCCATCAGTGACCACTGCCAGTAACCCGTCAGTGACCGTGACCAGTCACCCATCAGTGGCCACCACTAGACACCAGTCACCCATCAGTGACCACCGCCAGTCACCCATCAGTGACCACTGCCATCACCCGTCACCCATCAGTGACCACTGCCAGACACCGGTCACCCATCAGTGACTACTGCCAGACACCTGTCACCCATCAGTGACCACCGCCAGACACCCGTCACCCATCAGTGACCACCGCCAGACACCCATCACCCATCAGTTACCACCGCCAGACACCCGGCACCCATCAGTGACCACCACCAGTCACCCGTCACCCAACAGTGACCACCACCAGACACCCGTCCCCCATCAGTGACCACCACCAGACACCCATCAGCAACCACCGCCAGATACCTGTCACCCATCAGTGACCACCGCCAGTCAACCGTCACCCATCAGTGACCACCATCAGTCACCCGTCACCTATCAGTGAGCACCGCCAGTCAACCCTCATCCATCAGTGACCACCGCCAGTCACCCGTCACCCATCAGTGGCCACTGCCAGACACCTGTCACCCATCAGTGATCACCGCCAGACACCTGTCACCCATCAGTGACCACCGCCAGTTACCCATCAGTGACCTCCACCAGTCACCTATCAGTGACCATCGCCAATCACCTGTCAGAGACAGTCATCACCTATCAGTAAACATCACCTGTAAAAGTCTCACACATTTGGTATTGCCATACTCAGGGGGAGTAGTAGAATGTATGTTTTGGAAATATCATATAAATGGACAACTTTGTGTAAAAATAAAAGCGTTTTCATTTTTTTTCCACATTTTCCAAAAACTACTGGGAAAAAAATTACATGTTCAAAAGACTCAATATGCCTCATATATTATATGTTGGGGTCTTTGCTTTCCAAAATTGGGTCATTTTGTGGGCAATTCCATTGCCCTGGTGCTCCAGGACCTTCAAAAGTGTAATAGGTAGGTGGTTGAGAAATGAGATGTGTAATGTATGCTCATAGAACACCTGAAGGTGCTGGTTCAATGTTGGGCCTCTGTATGTGGCCAGGCTGTGTAAAAGTCTTACACATGTGGTATCACCATACTCAGGGAGATTAGTAGAATGTATTTTGGGGTGTAATTTTTGCTACATACATGCTATGTGTTGGAAATATCATATAAATGGACAACTTTGTGTAAAAAAAAATGTTTTATTTTTTTCCCCACATTTTCCAAAAACGACTGGAAAAAAAATTACATGTTCAAAATACTCATTATGCCTCATAGATTATACGTTGGGGTGTTTGCTTTCCAAAATTATGTCATTTTGTGGGCAATTCCATTGTCCTGGTGCTCCAGGGCCTTCAAAAATGTGATGGGTCGTCATGACATTAGATGTGTTATTTATGTCCCTAGAATACCTGACGGTGCTCCCTGCATGTTGGGCCTCTGTATGTGGCCAGGCTGTGAAAAAGTCTCAGACATGTGGTATCGCCATGCTCAGGAGGAGTAGCAGAATGTGTTTTGGAGTGTAATTTGTGGTATGCATATGCTGGGTGTGAGAAATAACCTGTTAATATATGACAATTTTGTTAAAAAAATAAAATAAAAAAAAAAACATTTTGCAAAGAATTGTGGGAAAAAATTACAACTTCAAAAAATTCACCATGCCTCTTACTAAATACCTTGGACTGTCTAATTTCCAAAAATGGGTCATTTGGGGGGTATTTGTAACTTCCTGGCTTGTTAGGGACTCAATAAATGAAATAGGCTGTCAGTATATCAGGTGTGATCAGGTGTGATCAATTTTCAATGATTGGCACCATAACTTGTAGACTCTATAACACAGGACCAAATAATATACACTTATTTGGGTTATTTTTACCAAAGATATGTAGCAGTATACATTTTTGCCAAACTTTATGAAGAAAAATTACTAATTTGCAAAATGTTATGACAGAAACAAAGAAAATAAATTTTTTCACAAATTTTTCAAACTTTATTTATAGCACAAAAAATAAATAACACACTAGTGATTAAATACCACCAAAAGAAAGCTCTATTTGTGTGAAAAAAAGGATGCATGTTTCATATGGGTACAGTGTTGCATGACTAAGTAATTGTCATTTAAAGCGTGATAGCGTTGAAAGATGAAAAATGGCCTGGACAGGAAGGGGGTTTTCGTGCCCAGTATTGAGGTGGTTAAACACTGTAAGCTGTAAACAGTGTTTATATATGTATTTTATCTGTGTAACAGCTTGTCAGCAGTTCAGTTTTAAACAGTTATACTGTCTATTTTTACTACAGAAAAAATAGGGAATTTACCCTAGCCAGTAAATTAGATAATGCTATTTTACCTTTTAAATATAAGGCCTGTTTAAAAGAAATGAAAATCACTTTTTCGTAGCATCACGGTTTTTAGAATTTTTTTAAAAAACCCTTTTAATATAAATTGTAACTAGGGTTCATAAACAAATAAAATGTTCTAACAAAGCCTGATATAGACACATTTTGCTTCAAGATTTAATTCCTTTAATTTATTATGCAATATCGCTATCATGCCTAACCAGATTTTATGAGAAGGCTGTTCAAGTGAAAACCACAGCAATGAGTCGTTTAATATGGACTAATGAAAAACAGGTATTAAAGGCATTAGTAACTGGTCTTGGGATTTAATTGTAAAGCCGATACTAAATCACTGCTCTCATGAATAAAGTTAGCAAATGGAATGAAAGAAGTAGTAGACATAGGTTTTAATTTGCTAGAATTAACATTATCTTATTTGTTTGCATTTCAAAAGAGGATGAGTGAGTATTTTTGATGATGGTATTTTATGGTATGTGCACAACAATTGCTGATTTATCACTTTAGCATCAACAGTGCAGTACAAGCTGGTGAGGTGGCTAGCACTTGTAGTGTTATGCAACTGCAGCCACCAAGAATTCAAGCACAGGCCCTGAATTTTGTTGTCAGGTTAAAGCTTATATAAAATGTTAGCAGTTGGGTTTAGGTTTTTTCTAAGAACTTCGGGGTAATGTAACAAACTCTGTGTACTTCATAGCAATTTGATAACTGTTGCATCTATTTTACCATATGTACAATTACAGACTAATACATTTGGAGGTCTTTGCTTATTGTGCATGGGTCTGCCAATCACTGGCACCGCCATCAAATGCCAACATCAAGCAACTGGGGCCGTAGAGGTAGGGGGAGTTGCCAACCTAATATCATGCAAAACACTATACTGACACAATGTATAGAACTTTTTGACCCCTGCACTCTATGTTACTTACTCCTTTGACATTTGAACTCATACCATACTACTCTAAACTCTACATTACTTACCACTTTCAGTTCTGCATTGCTTACTACTTACTACTGACCCATGCACTCTGTGTTACTTACTACTGACCCCCAAATTCTGTTATTCATACTATGACTGCTGTACTCTGCATTACATACCACTAACCCCTGCACTCTTTGTTACTTACTCTTGACTCATGCACTCTGTGTTGCATACTACTGACCCCTAAATGCTGCATCCCAAACTACTGAACTAATTGCATTAATTTCTACTCTGAACTTTGCATTCATACTTACTTATCCCTTACTCCTGAACTATGAGTTACATACTACTGATCTCTGAACTCTGCATTATTTTCCCCTGACCCCCGCACTCTGTGTTTTATACTGCTTACCCCTGCACTCTGTGTTTCATACTACTGATCCCAGCACTCTATATTACTTACTACTGAAACCCTACACTCTGAGATGCCCACCTTTAACCCCTGTACTCTGCATTACAGACAACTGATGCCTTTACTCTGCATTACTTACTGCTCACCCCTAAACTCTCTCTTATATACTGCTGACCCCTGAACTCTCTCTTACATTCTTACATACTGCTGACCTGTGCACTCTAACTACAACTGACTCCTGTGCTCTGCATTGCTTACTACTGACCTCTGCACTTTGAATTACTTATTCCTGACTCCTGCACCCAGCATTACATATTACTGACTCCTGCACTCTGTATTACATGCTAATGATCTCTAAGCTCTGCATTACTTACAACTTTGAACTCTGTATTACTTACTATTGTGAACTCTGCATTACATTATACCTACTCCTGTACTCTGTGTAGTACTTGATCTTGACCCTTGTACTATGAATGATAGTGAATAAAAGTTTCTCACTGATGCTAAAAAGGTAAAATAAGTTTATATTTTGTCATTTGTATTATTATATTTTTCAAAGTTTTTTTAAATGTCCATGTCTTTTTATTAGGGCCTTTGTCACCTTGCCAAGGCTCCTCGGTTTAATTGTGGTTGTTACTGTACATTTGAGCATATACTGAATAGCAATGAATAAATGAACCACGTATACCCCCTTCCTTCCCAGATCAATTTTCAGCTTTCAGCGCTCTCACACTTTGAATAACAATTACTCAGTCATGCAACACTGTACCCAAACAACATTTTTATCATTTTTTCTCACACAAATAGAGCTTTCTTTTGGAGGTATTTAATCACCACTGGGTTTTTTTATTTTTTGCGACATAAGTGAAAAAAGAGCGAAGATTTTGAAAAAAACACCCTTTCTTTAGTTTCTATGATGAAATGTTGCAAAAAAAGTCATTTTTGTTCATAAGCTATGGTGCAATCATTGAACATTGATCACACCTGATGCACTGACTGATGATCTCAATTCTTAAGGCCCTGAAATGTCAGGAAAGTACAAATACCCCCCAAACGACCCCTTTTTGAAAAGTAGACATTCCAAGGTATTTAGTAGGAGGCATGGCAAGTTTTTGAAGTTTGTATTTTTCCCACAATTCTTGGGAAAATTAAGAAACTATCATTATTTTTTTTACACATAATTGCCATAAAAACAAGTTATTTCTCACACACAGCATATGCATACTTCCAATTACACCCTAAAATACATTCTGCTACTCCTCCCGAGTATAGCGATATCAAGTGTGTAACTTTTTCACAGCCTGGCCACATAGAGAGGTCCAACATGCAGGGAGCACCGTCAGGCTTTCTATAATTACACATCTAATTCCCAAATGACCTATTACACTTTTGAAGGCCCTGGAGCACAAGGGAAGGAATTACCCACAAATAACCCCATTGGGTAAAGCAAAAGCCCCAACTTATATTCTATGAGGCATTATGAGTCTTTTGAATGGTTCATTTTTTTCCACAAGTCTTCGAAAAATGTGGAAAGAAAATGAAAACACTTTTATTTTTACACAAAGTGGTCAATTTATACGATATTTCTAACACACAGCATGTACATAGCAAAATTTACCCCCCAAAATACATTTTGCTACTCGTCCCGAGTATGGCGATACCACATGTGTGAGACTTTTACACAGCCTGTCCACATAGAGAGGTTCAACATGCAGAGAGCACTGTCAAGCATTCTAGTAGCATAAATTGCACATTTCCTAAAGACCTATTACACTTTTGAAGGCCCTGGAGCACCAGGACAGTGAAATTACCCACAAAATTACACCATTTTGGAAAGCAAACACCCAAATGTATATTCTATGAGGCATTATGAGTCTTTTGAATGGTTCATTTTTTGTCTTTGAAAAACGTGGAAAGAAAATGAAAATGCTTTTATTTTTACACAAAGTGGTCAATTTATATGATATTTCTACCACAGAGCTTGTACATAGCAAAAATGACCCCCAAAATACATTCTGCTATTCGTTGCGAGCATGGCGATACCACATGTGTGAGACTTTTACACAGCCTGGCCACATAGAGAGGTCCAACATTGAAGTACTACCTTCAGGCATTCTAAGAGCATAACACATCTAATTTCATTCCTACCTATCACACGTTTGAAGATCCTGGAACACCAGAAGAGGCATGGGCTGGTCACAGGTACTCAGGTACTCTGATGGGCTGGTGACAAGTACTCGGGTACTCTGATGGGCTGGTGACAAGTACTCGGGTACTCTGATGGGCTGGAGACAGGTACTTGGGTAATTTGATGGGCTGGTGACAGGTAACTGGGTACTCTGATGGGCTGCAAATGGGTACTCGAGTACTTTGATGGGCTGGTGACAGATACTCGAGTACTCTGATGGGCTGGTGACAGGTACTCGGGTAATCTGATGGGCTGGTGACAGGTACTCGGGTAATCTGATGGGCTGGTGACAGGTACTTTGGTACTCTGATGAGATGGTGACAGGTACTCAGGTACTCTGATGGGCTGGTGACATGTAGTTGGGTACTCTGATGGGCTGGTGACAGGTACTCTGGTACTCCGATGAGATGGTGACAAGTACTCGGGTACTCTGATGAGATGGTGACAGGTACTCGGGTACTCTAATGGGATGATGACTGGCACTCAGGTACTCTGATGAGATGGCGATAGGTACTCGGGTACTCTGATGAGATGATGACAGGTACTTGGGTACTCTGATGGGCTAGTGACAGGTACTCTGGTACTCTGATGAGATGGTGACAGGTACTCTGATGAGGTGGTGACAGGTACTCGGGTACTCTGATGAGATGGTGACAAGTACTCTGGTATTTTGATGAGCAGGTGACAGGTACTCGGGTACTTTGATGGGCAGGTGACAGGTACTTTGATGGGCTGTGATGGGTACTCAGGTACTTTGATGGGCTGGTGACAGGTAATTCCATGGGGTGGTGACAGGTCCTTTTTATTACTGGGGGGCAATCAGTGTGCTTGGTGTGTACACTAAGCGGTAACAAGCTGTTACCGCACTCTCCTTCTCACACACGATCGGTGTGAGGAGGAGATCCCGGTAACAGCTCATTACCGCAGTTTGTTTACATCATGTGTTCAGCTGTGATTGGACACAGCCAGTCATGTAGTAAAGAGCCAATTTCATTGGCTCTTTACCCTGATTGGGGCTGGGCTTTGTCCAGGGGACAAGCCTCAACTCCGTTCACCGCATTGCGTGCCCCCGGGGGTGCGCAGAAGTAGTGTGAATGCTGATGCTTGTAAATGTCGGAGATGACACCGGCACAGCCGGTCACATGGTAAAGAACAAATTTCATTACCTCTTTACCCCAATCTGGGATAGACTGAGTCCCAAGGGACACGCCCGATATCCGATCGCCACAATGTGGCCCCCCGGGGGCCTGCAGAGCGGCGAGAATGGGCGGACATTATATGACGTCCACCCAGGATGGGGAGTGCACCTTGCCGGAATATTATTGAAATACGCAGGTAAGGAAGTGATTAAGGGCAGTCATGCATAGAGGGAGCTCATTCCTCCTTAAATTAGCAGGGACACATTAGAAGCCAAGCAAGAGCAAAATGGCAGCTGAAGGCTTCCAATGTGTCCTCACACCAAATCCAGTCAAAAAGCTATACAAAAATTGCAGCCAGCCAAATTTATAACCAGCTTTTGCAGCAAGGTGCACTTGGAAGGGCATTACAAATCACAAACAAACAAAACATTTCCCAGCACACTTACTAGATATCCCTAACAATTCACATTAATAACATGAGGGTTTAGTTTGTCTTTATATCTTAAATGTGCAACACTTGTTCCAGGACAAATTGTCTGAGGGCTACAAATGAGGGCATGTTCATCAAGGTGTCCCTGGATTTCATTTTGAAAATCGGAGAACCTTATTCAATTCCTTTCCCAAACTGCCCCTCCGGCTCCCAAAACGTAGGTTTGCCAAGAGCTAAGTTTTAATAACAGTTTCCCTTATAAAATAACTGAAGCAACCAAACTGGCAGACACGATGATCCTGTAAAGACAGCTGATAACTGCCAAAACAAAGGTATCCATCCAGCATGCAAAGATAAGAGGTGCTTGTCAAGGAGCAGGAACCATGGGGGGAGGGAGATTAACTAAAACTGGAGAGTGCACAATCTGTTGCAGCTCTGCATAGAAATCAATCAGCTTCCATGTATTATTATCAAAGCTTAATTGAATAAGCTGAAATTAGAAGCTGATTGGCTACAATTCACAGTGCTTCAGTTTTAGTAAATTCTCCCCTGTATGTCTCTATGAGAAATGCTGCTTGTGTCTTTGGGCCCTATACTATGAGGGCTTACAAGCCTTCCAGATGGGTTCTCTTTCAGATAGATCTCCTATTTTCTTGTTTATCTAAAATTCATATAACATGCAAAATATCCCATTAAAGCCCTTTAAATTAGTTACTTCAATAACAGAAAGCCTGAATAAGCAATAAGTACTTGGCAGGAAAAATCCAATGCACTTATGATTAAAAATAATTTAATTCTATGCTAATTGGAGCAGTAATAGATATTTCTCTTGAAAGTATTGACACCTTCAATTATGTTCCAGGAAGAACGCTACACAGAAATATAAATATTAGTAGATTAGGACTCACAAACAAATGTTAATCCATGCAAATGTCAGTATATATCTGGAGAAATATAACACAGTAATATATGTAATTTTCTAAAAAAAAGTTCAAATAATCTAAATGTCCTTAAGAAATTAGTTATTGTTGTTTACTGGAATCAGAAATATTATTTAATTGCTTGAATGTTTGCTGTCTTACTCTGAAATGATATACAATCAGTAGATAAATTCAACGAAGGTTAAAAATAATATATGGCCTTGTTGAATTTTAATGGTAGTGCCACACCTTCTTCATTGCTAAAACCATGCTAGTATGTGCTTAATTTGTAGGACTGCTACTGTTCCTCCAAGAAATGTAAAATATATACCATTCCTAACCACAATCTTTGTTCCACTAGGAGAAAGCATCTTTATGTGCTCCTGGTACTGAGACTTTGTTGTTACTATTAGCTAGTTATGAAGACCCAATTAAACAGTTTTCCGATCACGTAATCACCATATTGCAGCCAATTATAGTAATCAGGTGGGGTTTGTTTACAAACAAACTGTGGGCTCCATGTGTTACAATGCTTTACATAGAAAGAGGCAAAGTGACATCTGAAGCTGGCAGATCAAAGCTGTGACAGTGCATTACTGTGTGTAAAATAAATTAATGGTTCATCAACGACCAGTCACATTCCAGTCTGGAGAGTTATTTGCATACACTTCAGAGAGAGCGCTGCCTAAAATGTTCTGGTTTTTGCTTTGTATTCCATGTGAGATCATTCCTATTATGCTTCACATGCCAACACCAAAACATCATGTTCCATGGGTTTTCTATGCCGGTAAAGACTGCTTATGACCTTTAACATCTAGTGGGATATTCAAACGCAGGCCTGCATGTAAAATGGCTTTATCCATATACCTTTTTTCATTTTAGCAAGGGTTATTTTCATACATTGCATTCCCAGGGTGCACTATCTGCACAATAAAACCAAAAAATGCTTTACCACATTGGTAGTACTTTGCAACAGGCAGGGCAAACTAAACCGGGGGTACTAATTCAGAGTCAATGGATAGTTCTCACAAAAAAAATGATGTCTGTAGTAGGGTATCTTGGATGACTCAAACAGACACTTGACGTTCTCTAACACCAGCAGAACACAACAAGCACATGGGAAAAATGGCAAAAATCTGTAAAAAATGGACTAATAGTGTGATTTCTATATTTCAAATGTATTCCACACACATTTGGGGATAATCAAGGCATGGTTTAAAAGTGCCAGGGCTTCCATGGATTAATTTAAAGTAATGAATAAAAATAAAAATAAGCACAATCAGCACAATCTCTGAATTGAGAAAACTACTTAATACCAAAAAAATCAAATGCAATATAATGTATAAACATATCCAATTATAGGGGGAATATTGGTTGGGATTATGGCGGTGCTAGGATTCAGTTCACAACAAGAATTGTAATAAAACACAATAAGTTTATTAATGTCAATTAAAATTAATATTCAGTAAAACTCGGATAACAATCCGACAAATATACAATACATGTAGAGGAAAGAGTTGCATGAGTTGCACTGTTGTAGTGATGGCAATATGGTGTGATGGTCCACATCCTACATGTTTCGCCCAATTAAGGGATTTAAATGGGCCATCAAACAGATGCTCAATGCTATAATTTAACAAGAAAATGCAAAGGAAAAACAATGAATAGTATATAGTGATTCATAGCAAAAAAACATGATTGAAATATATTATTTGGAGTAATTGTGTTCACCTCCGCAACTTAACTCAGCCCCCAAAGAACCAGGTAAAGGTCAAATTCCCCACTACAGCGTGCGCCACACCGAGGAGGGGGGGGGTGCTGCATGTCCACAGGCAACCAAATTGGGCCCCCTAGGTGTTGAAATGAAATTAGACAATGAATATTTCAGAAGGATGTATCATTAAGAATTGTAACTGATTCAGGTGTTGCCAAAATATGGCACTTCATGAATCATGGGAAATATGAAAAATGTAAGGAACATGAATTTTCTTTTGAATATTCATTATATCACTCACTGGATAGCTGTCGCTTGAAGTTGGACCACTAGAGGGCGTGCCACGCCGTAGAATCATCAAACAACACGAGAGGGGATACAACCAAGACCAAATGGGCTGCAAAGAGCAAATACCAATAAGTTTTCACTCACTCAGCGTGGTGAATGTAGCAGCAGCAATAGTAAATCCAAGCAAAGTAGATTAACAAAAAACAGAAACGTAACTGGACATTATGCAGAGTGCATGCCTTACAACACATAGGCAAGGCTGCATCTACAATTCCAGATTCATACATTTACATATAAGTATGACGGCATAGAAAATAGAGGGGGGGCGTGGCTTGACAGGCGGAGGAGATGGACGCTTAGAAAAAGAGCTCCGGGACAAAGCTCACCTCACTAGCCATAACGCGACCACATATCGATCTAACTATGGGCAGGATCAACAAGACAGGATCCCACTCTCGCCCGCAACGATCCGCTACCTATATGTCCAGCAGAAACATCACGGACATCTTCAGAGCCCAAAGCAAGGGAAAGAGACAGACGCTACCTCCTCAGACCACCCATTGACATACTCGGATATGTCAGATTTTGCCGCAGACATCAATCGCTTCTTTGCAGCTGCATTTACTGATCTCAAAGCAGAGATCCAGCACCTCTCAGAGCAAATGGCGGCAAGTGACAAGGCAGGGAAGGTTAGAGAAAAGGCCATCAAAAGACTAGACCACATAACAGCCTCCCACTCCCAGCACCTGATCGCGATTAACAGACATTTAGAGGACCTTGAGAACAGGGGGAGGAGGAATAATTTAAGAGTCAGGGGGGTCCCCGAATCGGTGCCTTCGGATCAGATAAAGTCTGCTCTCAGTGCAATCTTCAACAACATTTTGGAGAGGCCTACGGAATCCCCTATAGACTTTGATAGAGCACACAGGGCCCTACGACACAAAGCTCCTGACGACTCCCCCCTAGGGATATCATCTGCTGTCTCACCAGTTTCCCTTTAAAGGAAGAGATTATGCAGAAAGCAAGACAAAGTGATCAAATTATGTTCAATGAAATCCCCATTCAAATATTTCAGGACCTCTCACCGATCACACTGAACAACAGACGAGCAGTTAAACCCCTGCTAGAGGTGCTGAGAAACAAGGGAATAACCTATAGATGGAAATTTCCATTTGCTATTCAGGCTACGCTCAATGGCAGACATTACCTATTAAGAACACCTGAAGACCTACCACAATTCTGTGATCACTTA
>BLSH010131505.1:115929-135919 GCA_018402905.1 Glandirana rugosa | reverse complement strand
GTGCTGTGAGGGACAGATTATCGTTCTAAAATCATCTCATACTGGTGTAGGGAGAGGTTCCTGTCAGTGCTGTGAGGGACAGATTATCATTCTAAAATCATCTCATACTGGTGTAGGGAGAGGTCACTGTCAGTGCTGTGAGGGACAGATTATTGTTCTAAAATCATCTCATACTGCAGTAGGGACAGGTTCCTGTCGGTGCTGTGAGGGAAAGATTATCGTTCTACAATCATCTCATACTGGAGTAGGGAGAGGTTCCTGTTGGTGCTGTGAGGGACAGATTATCGTTCTAAAATCATCTCATACTGGAGTAGGGAGAGGTGCCTGTCAGTGCTGTGAGGTGACAGATTATCGTTCTAAAATCACCTCATACTGCAGTAGGGACAGGTTCCTGTCAGTATTGTGAGGGAAATATTATCGTTCTAAAATCATCTCATAGTGGAGTAGGGAGAGGTTCCTGTCAGTGCTGTGAGGGACTGATTATCATTCTAAAATCATCTCATACTGGAGTAGGGAGAGGTTCCTGTCAGTACTGTGAGGGACAGATTATCATTCTAAAATCATCTCATACTGCAGTAGGGACAGGTTCCTGTCGGTGCTGTGAGGGACAGATTATCGTTCTAAAATCATCTCATACTACAGTAAGGACAGGTTCCTGTCGGTACTGTGAGGGACATAATATCGTTCTAAAATAAGCTCATAGTGGAGTAGGGAGAGGTTCCTGTCGGTGCTGTGAGGGACAGATTATCATTCTAAAAATCATCTCATACTGGTGTAGGGAGAGGTTCCTGTCGGTGCAGTGAGGGAGATTATCGTTCTAAAATCATCTCATACTGGAGTAGGGACAGGTTCCTGTCGGTGCTGTGAGGGACAGATTATTGTTCTAAAATCATCTCATACTGGTATAAGCAGAGGTTCCTGTCGGTGCAGTGAGGGACAGATTATCTTTCTAAAATCATCTTATACTGGAGTGGGGAGAGGTTCCTGTTGGTGCTGTGAGGGACAGATTATTGTTTTAAAATAATCTCATGCTGCAGTAGGGACAGGTTCCTGTCAGTGCTGTGAGGGACATATTATCGTTCTAAAATCATCTCATAGTGAAGTAGGGAGAGGTCCCTGTCGGTGCTGTGAGGGACAGATTATCATTCTAAAATCATCTCACACTACAGTAGGGAGAGGTTCCTGTCAGTTCTGTGAGGGACAGATTGTCGTTCTAAAATCATCTCATACTGCAGTAGGGACAGGTTCCTGTCAGTGCTGTGAGGTACAGATTATCGTTCTACAATCATCTCATACTGGAGTAGGGAGAGGTTCCTGTCGGTGCTGTGAGGGACAGATTATCATTCTAAAATCATCTCATAGTGGAGTAGGGAGAGGTTCCTGTCGGTGCTGTGAGGGACATATTATCGTTCTAAAATCATCTTATAGTGGAGTAGGGAGAGGTTCCTGTCGGTGCTGTGAGGGACAGATTATCGTTCTAAAATCATCTCATACTGGTTTAAGGAGAGGTTCCTGTCAGTGCTGTGAGGAACATATTGTCGTTCTAAAATTATCTCATACTGGTGTAGGGAGAGGTCCCTGTCGGTGCTGTGAGGGACAGATTATCATTCTAAAATCATCTCATACTGCAGTAGGGACAGGTTCCTGTCAGTGCTGTGAGGTACAGATTATCGTTCTACAATCATCTCATACTGGAGTAGGGAGAGGTTCCTGTCGGTGCTGTGAGGGACAGATTATCATTCTAAAATCATCTCATACGGGTGTAGGGAGAGGTTCCTGTCGGTGCTGTGAGGGACAGATTATCGTTCTAAAATCATCTCATACTGGAGTAGGGAGAGGTTCCCGTCGCTGCTGTGAGGGACAGATTATCGTTCTAAAATCATCTCATAGTGGAGTAGGGAGAGGTTCCTTTCGGTGCTGTGAGGGACAGATTATCTTTCTAAAATCATCTCATACTGGAGTAGGGAGAGGCTCCTGTTGGTGCCGTGAGGGACAGATTATCGTTCTAAAATCATCTCATAGTGGAGTATGGAGAGGTTCCTGTCGGTGCAGTGAGGGACAGATTATCTTTCTAAAATCATCTCATACTGGAGTAGGGAGAGGTTCCTGTTGGTGCCATGAGGGACAGATTATCGTTTTAAAATCATCTCATACTGCAGTAGGGACAGGTTCCTGTCAGTGCTGTGAGGGACATATTATCCTTCTAAAATCATCTCATAGTGAAGTAGGGAGAGGTTCCTGTCGGTGCTGTGAGGGACAGATTATCATTCTAAAATCATCTTACACTGCAGTAGGGAGAGATTCCTGTCAGTTCTTTGAGGGACAGATTGTGGTTCTAAAATCATCTCATACTGCAATAGGGAGAGTTTCCTGTCCGTGCTGTGAGGGACATATTATCCTTCTAAATCATCTCATAGTGGAGTAGGGAGAGGTTCCTGTTGGTGCTGTGAGGGACAGATTGTCGTTCTAAAATCATCTCATACTGCAATAGGGAGAGGTTCCTGTCCTTGCTGTGAGGGACATATTATCCTTCTAAAATCATCTCACAGTGGAGTAGGGAGAGGTTCCTGTCGGTGCTGTGAGGGACAGATTATCATTCTAAAATAATCTTACACTGCAGTAGGGAGAGATTTCTGTCAGTTCTTTGAGGGACAGATTGTGGTTCTAAAATCATCTCATACTGCAATAGGGAGAGTTTCCTGTCCGTGCTGTGAGGGACATATTATCCTTCTAAATCATCTCATAGTGGAGTAGGGAGAGGTTCCTGTCGGTGCTATGAGGGACAGATTATCATTCTAGAATCATCTCATACTGGAGTAGGGAGAGGTTCCTGTCGCTGCTGTGAGGGATAGATTATCATTCTAAAATCATCTCATACTGCAGTAGGGACAGGTTCCTGTCGGTGCTGTGAGGGACAGATTATCGTTCTAAAATCATCTCATACTGGGGTAGGGAGAGGTTCCTGTCGGTGCTGTGAGGCACAGATTATCATTCTAAAATCATCTCATACTGGATTAGGGAGAGGTGCCTGTCAGTGCTGTGAGGTGACAGATTATCGTTCTAAAATCACCTCATACTGCAGTAGGGACAGGTTCCTGTCAGTATTGTGAGAGAAATATTATCGTTCTAAAATCATCTCATAGTGGAGTAGGGAGAGGTTCCTGTCAGTGCTGTGAGGGACTGATTATAATTCTAAAATCATCTCATACTGGAGTAGGGAGAGGTTCCTGTCAGTACTGTGAGGGACAGATTATCTTTCTAAAATCATCTCATACTGCAGTAGGGACAGGTTCCTGTCGGTGCTGTGAGGGACAGATTATCGTTCTAAAATCATCTCATACTACTGTAAGGACAGGTTCCTGTCGGTACTGTGAGGGACATAATATCGTTCTAAAATAAGCTCATAGTGGAGTAGGGAGAGGTTCCTGTCGGTGCTGTAAGGGACAGATTATCATTCTAAAAATAATCTCATACTGGTGTAGGGAGAGGTTCCTGTCGGTGCAGTGAGGGAGATTATCGTTCTAAAATCATCTCATACTGGAGTAGGGACAGGTTCCTGTCGGTGCTGTGAGGGACAGATTATTGTTCTAAAATCATCTCATACTGGTGTAAGCAGAGGTTCCTGTCGGTGCAGTGAGGGACAGATTATCTTTCTAAAATCATCTCATACTGGAGTAGGGAGAGGTTCCTGTTGGTGCTGTGAGGGACAGATTATTGTTTTAAAATCATCTCATGCTGCAGTAGGGACAGGTTCCTGTCAGTGCTGTGAGGGACATATTATCGTTCTAAAATCATCTCATAGTGAAGTAGGGAGAGGTCCCTGTCGGTGCTGTGAGGGAAAGATTATCATTCTAAAATCATCTCACACTACAGTAGGGAGAGGTTCCTGTCAGTTCTGTGAGGGACAGATTGTCGTTCTAAAATCATCTCATACTGCAATAGGGAGAGCTTCCTGTCCGTGCTGTGAGGGACATATTATCCTTCTAAAATCATCTCATAGTGGAGTAGGGAGAGGTTCCTGTCGGTGCTGTGAGGGACATATTATCGTTCTAAAATCATCTTATAGTGGAGTAGGGAGAGGTTCCTGTCGGTGCTGTGAGGGACAGATTATTGTTCTAAAATCATCTCATACTGGTTTAAGGAGAGGTTCCTGTCAGTGCTGTGAGGAACATATTGTCGTTCTAAAATTATCTCATACTGGTGTAGGGAGAGGTCCCTGTCGGTGCTGTGAGAGACAGATTATCATTCTAAAATAATCTCATACTGGTGTAAGGAGAGGTTACTGTCAGTGCTGTGAGGAACAGATTGTCGTTCTAAAATCATCTCATACTGGTGTAGGGAGAGGTCCCTGTCGGTGCTGTGAGGGACAGATTATCATTCTAAAATTATCTCATACTGGAGTAGGTAGAGGTTCCTGTTGGTGCTGTGAGGGACAGATTATTGTTCTAAAATCATCTCATACTGGAGTAGGGAGAGGTTCCTGTCGGTGCTGTGAGGGACAGATTATCATTCTAAAATCATCTCATTGTGGTGTAGGGAGAGGTTCCTGTCGGTGCTATGAGGGACATATTATCGTTCTAAAATCATCTCATACTGGAGTAGGGAGAGGTTCCTGTCAGTGCTGTGAGGGACAGATTATCGTTCTAAAATCATCTCATAGTGGTGTAGGGAGAGGTTCCTGTCGGTGCTGTGAGGGACAGATTATCTTTCTAAAATCATCTCATACTGGAGTAGGGAGCTGCTCCTGTTGGTGCCGTGAGGGACAGATTATCGTTCTAAAATCATCTCATAGTGGAGTATGGAGAGGTTCCTGACGGTGCAGTGAGGGACAGATTATCTTTCTAAAATCATCTCATACTGGAGTAGGGAGAGGTTCCTGTTGGTGCTGTGAGGGACAGATTATCGTTTTAAAATCATCTCATACTGCAGTAGGGACAGGTTCCTGTCAGTGCTGTGAGGGACATATTATCCTTCTAAAATCATCTCATAGTGAAGTAGGGAGAAGTTCCTGTCGGTGCTGTGAGGGACAGATTATCATTCTAAAATCATCTAATACTGGTGTAGGGAGAGGTTCCTGTCGGTGCTGTGAGGGACAGATTATCATTCTAAAATCATCTCATACTGGTGTAGGGAGAGGTTCCTGCTGCTGGTGTGAGCGGTGCATTTATTGCACAAAAATAAAAAGTGCGTCTACATTGCTGTTTTTAAAAAAAATAAATAATCATTTATTATTCTTTTTTTTTTTTAGTATTAATAAATAGTACTACATAGTACATTTGCGCCTTGCTGTGCATTTCTTGTGCAAAAATTAACAGTGCATCTACATTGCTGGTTTAAAAAAAAAAATATTCTAAATACTACATTTGCAGCCAGCAGTGCATTTCTTGCACAAAAATAAAAAGTGCATCTACATTACTGGTTTAAAAAAAAAAATAATAATTTATTAATAAATAGTGCTACATAGTACATTTGCGTCCAGAATGAGGAGAGCTTCAAATAAGGGACGTGGTCATGGTCATGGTGCTGCTCGTGTTGGTGGTGTTGTTGAAGTTCCTGTTGCAAGGAGAGGACGTGGTGAATTTGTGCCAGCTACACGCACAAGTGAAACACCTTCCTCAGGTGTGAGTAGCCGACAGAACCCCTTAACGTTATATGGTAGGCCCGAATACCGCTCAACGAATGGTGAGGCCAGAACAAGTACAGGCAATAGTAGATTGGGTGGCTGACAATGGCTCCAGTTCCTTCACATTGTCTCCCACCCGGTCCCTTGGTGTTGGCACCTGAACCCCATGGCCATCTGTCTTTCACCTCAGCCCCTTGTAAATCAGCCAAGCAGTCTGAGCCCCAAGTCATGCAGTAGTCTCTTATGCTTTTTGATGACACTGCTGGTGTGCATTCCATGGGCCATCCACATAGCCCTGCCCCAGAAGTGGAAGACATTGAGTGCACCGATGCCCAACCACTTCTGTTTCAGGATGAGGACATGGAAACACCACCGCAGAACGTCTCTGATGATGACGAAACACAGGTGCCAACTGCTGCGGCTTTCTACAGTGAGGAGGGCAGTGGTGAAGGGTGGGTGGAAGATGATGTGGAGGATGATGAGGTCCTAGACCCCACATGAAATGAAGGTCATGCGAGTGACGTGTGCAGTTTGGAGGAAGAGGTGGTGGTCGCACAGAGGCACCAGCACAGCAAAAGAGGAAGCAGGTTGCAAAAGCGGAGCGACCATCCCCTAGACAGTACGTCTGCTACTTCCCACCGCACCCAGGGACCTAGCACACCAAAGGCAGCTCAAAGGAGTTCCCCGGTGTGGCAGTTCTTCAGACAATGTGCTGACGACAAGACACGAGTGGTTTGCACGCTGTGCAATCAGAGCCTGAAACGAGGCATAAATGTTCTAAACCTGAGCACAGCCTGCATGACCAGGCATCTACATGCAAAGCACGAGCTGCAGTGGAATAAGCACCTCAAAATCCAAGAAAGGTCTCAGCCTCCTCCTACTTCCTCTTCTGCTGCTGCCTTGGCCTCTTCCTCCACCTCTACAGTGCCAGTGTCACCTGCCACCCAGCAAACAGACGATGTGATAGCAACGCCACCATGTCCACCACCGTCCCCAAGCATTTCCACATGGTCCTATGGAAGCTTACAGCTCTCCATCTTCCAAACACTGGAGAGAAAGAGGAAGTACCCCCCATACCCACCCGCAATCCCTGGCCCTGAATGCCAGCATTTCAAAATTCCTGGCCTTTGAAATTCTGTCATTCCGTCTGGTGGACACGGACAGTTTTAAAAACCTGATGGCGGTGTTTGTCCCACAGTACCTGGTTCCCAGCCACAACTACTTTTCCAGGCGAGCCATCCCTTCCCTGCACAAACAAGTTGGGGACAAGATCAAGTGTGCACTGCGCAACGCCATCTGTGGCAAGATCCTCATAACCACTGATACGTGGACCAGTAAGCATGGGCAGGAACGCTATATCTCGTTAACTTCACACTGGGCAAATGAAGTGGCGGGTGTTCCTGAGGCGGCTAGCCGTTTGGCGCTTGTCCTTCCACCACCGAGGATTGCAGGGCATTTCTCTTCGCCTCCTGTTGTTTCCTCCTCCTACTCCGCTTCCTCCTCCTCTACCACCTCCTCATCCGGTCAACATAACACCTTCACCACCAACTTCAGCACATCCAGGGGGAAACGACAGCAGGCTGTTTTAAAACTGATATGTTTGGGGGATAAACCCCAAACTGCGCAGCAGCTGTGGACGGGCAGTGAACAACAGTCCGATGAGTGGTTGTTGCCACTGAGCCTCAAGCCCAGCCTGGTGGTGTGCGGTAATGGGCGAAATCTCGTAGCAGCTCTGGGCCTATCCGCTTTGACGCACATCCCTTGCCTGGCGCATGTGCTGAATTTGATGGTGCAGAAATTTCTAAAAAACTACCCGGATATGTCAGAGCTGCTGCAGAAAGTGCGGGCCGTCTGTGCGCGCTTTCGGCGTTCTCACCCTGCTGCTGCTCGCCTTTCTTTGCTGTAGCGGAACTTCGGCCTTCCCACCCACCCTTCCTATGCGACGTGCCCACAAGGTGGAACTCCACCTTGCACATGCTGGAGAGACTGTGTGAGCAGCAGCAGGCAATAGTGGAGTTTCAGCTGCAGCACGCACGGGTCAGTCGCTCAGCGAAACAGCACCACTTCACCACCAACGAGTGGGCCTCCATGCGAGACCTGTGTACCATATTGCAGTTTTTCATGTACTCCACCAACATGGCCAGTGCCAATGACACTGTTCTCAGCGTTACTATCCCACTTCTCTGTCTCCTTGAAAAAACACTTCGGGCCATGATGGAAGAGGATGTGGCACAGGAGGAGGAGGAAGAGGGGTCATTTCCACGATTATCAGGCCAGTCATTCACAAGTGGCTGGGAGGGTGTGTTCCTGCACCAGCATAGGCCAGGTAAAAAAATTTCAAGCCAGGGCACAGTTCTGGAGGATGAGGAGGACTAGGATGATGAGGAGGAGGGAGGAGGAGGAACCGTGTTCACAGCAGGGTGGCACCCAACGCAGCTCGTGGGCATCACTGGAGCATGGCTGGGGGGGATACGGAGGACACAGATGATACACCTCCCACAGAGGACAGCCTGTCTTTGCCTCTGGACAGCCTGGCACATATGAGCGACTACATGCTGCAATGCCTGCTCAACGACAGCTGAGTTGCCCACATTTTTTTTTTCCAAATATACATTTTATTAAAGAGACAAGGAAGACCAACAGCAGAAAGGTACTTTACACAACAGAGGAGGAGATACATTCACAGTCAGGAGGATCAGGGTCCTGCTTTGCAAAGTAAAGTACAAGCATATTCATCTCTCTTTCTTGTTCCCAGGCCGACGTATAACATTGCAGACCTCTGTTACCATAGGCCTGAGTGCTGTTCGCCTCCTCCCCTCAATTTTATACTTTAACAATAAAAATAGTTATAAGAGAAGCAAGACAAGATAAGGAAAAGGAGAACGTAGAAGGCAGAAGTAGAAGAGAAGAAAAGAGAAAAAGGGGGGGGGGCAGAATTCAGGAGTAAGCAAGAGAGGGATGGGGGGAGGGGGGGTGTACGGGACCCCAGCAACGCCGGACACCTGTAGTCCAAAGGTTGATGGCAGTTCCCCTACGTTCTGAACCAGGTCAGACCCTCGTCCGACAGGATGAACATATTCCATAGCCTCCATGTTTTGGTATATTTTTCATGTTTATGTTGAGCCGTAAGTATTAAATCTTCCAGTTTGTTCATTTCCTCCACTCTGCGTAACCAGCTACCCACGTTAGGGGGGGTTTGTTTCTTCCACAGTGCAGGTATACAAGATTTAGCTGCGTTCAGCAAGTGGCGGACGATTGATTTGCAGTATTGTTTGGGTGGTATCGTCGTAGCATGTAATAATAGAAAAGCGGGGTCATTTGGGATCATGTGTTCTGTGAATTTTGGGTGATAGTGCGGACCGTCGCCCAGAACTGCTGTAGTAGAGGGCAGGGCCAGAATATGTGCAGCAGTGTGCCCTGTTCAGTTTGGCATCTCCAACACCGATCCGAAGTTGCTGGGTAGCAGGAGTTTAGCTTCTGGGGGTTGTAGTACCACCTAGTAAGTAGTTTATAATTAGTTTCCTGCATTTTGGTACATGTAGCGGATTTAAGGGAACATTGGAGGATGTTTTGCTGTTGGGAAGTCGTAAAATGACCCTGTAGGTCATTTTCCCACTTTTGTAGGAACGGCAGTCGGGGCTGTTCCCCAGGTGTGTTAACCAATGCATACATTTTGGACAAAACCTGTGGTAACTGACCCTCACCAGAGAAGTAGTCCTCAAATGTCGTGAGATCCTGTATAAAGTGGCGTGGGTCGGGAAGTGAATGTAGGAAATGGTGAAGCTGTACCACATTCCAGAAAGGAAGCTCCAGGAGTTGCCATCAGGATCGTCAGTGTGGGCCAATCGCCTGACTCTATAAAGTGCGAGACCTGCGTGCGCCGCTCGTTTATGAGCGTTCGGAAGGGTGCTGCATTAAGGCCCGGAGGGAACGCAGGGTTACCCAAGATTGAAAAGAGAGGGGATTCTTGTGTAGTGAGGGACAGTTGAGCAGTGGTTCGTGCCCTATGCGTAGCGTGTTACCGATCGTGGGGTGTGTCCTCGTTTTAGGTGGTAGTGAGTCGTAGCACCAGAGAGCCCCCTGTAACTGCGCTGGAGACTTGGACTGTTCTATCTGAACCCAAAGTTTGTTGTTAGTATGTCTCCCCCAATCTATAAGCCTACCTAAGTGCACTGCCCGGTAGTAGTTACGTATGTCAGGGAGGGCCAGCCCGCCCATGTGTTTGGGCAATGTCAAGAACCTTCTGGCAAGGCGGGGTCTGGACTGTGTCCAGATAAATTTCGTAAATATGGTATGTACCTGTCTAAAGTAGCTGTCCGGGATGTGTATCGGCAGTGCCTGTAGTAGGTATAGGAATTTCGGGAGTACAATCATCTTCAGCAGGTTACACCTGCCGAACCATGAGTATAGCCCCCCATTCCATTTATCTAGTAGTGCCTTTGTTGTGGATAGCGGAGGTGGGAAGTTAAGATGGAATGTACGCCCCACGTCAGATGGGATGTTGGTACCCAGGTATCTAATAGCGCCATCTGACCATTTAAATTTGAATTTGGATTTCAGAATTGACAACGTCCTCGAGTCCAAGTGGATCCCCATGGCCACCGACTTCTCAAAGTTAATTTTCAGGTTTGCAAGTTCACCAAATGTCTCAAATTCCCGCATCAAGTTGGGAAGGGATATCATGGGGTTAGCGAGCGAGAAGAGGAGGTCATTGGCATATGCCGATATCTTATGATTCATCTTCTCTGTCGCCAAACCCACAACATCCGAGTTCATCTGAACCATACACAAAAATGGCTCTAAGGATAGGGCAAATAAGAGGGGCGACAGCGGGCAGCCCTGGCGTGTCCCATTCGCTATCTCAAACGGGTCCGACAGAAGGCCATTAACTTTCACTTGAGCAGTCGGATGGTGGTAAAGTTTAGATATCCGCTCTAACATAGTTTCCCCTAGCCCCACGTGCCTAAGCACTGCCATCATGAATGTCCAGTTGACCCGTTCGAACGCCTTTTCGGCGTCCGTGCTTAGGAACACACAAGGTGTCCGGTTAGTGGTGGCCATGTGTATTAAGTTAAGAGCCTTGATGGTGTTATCCCTCGCTTCTCTGTTTGGCACGAAGCCCACCTGATCTAGATGGATTATCTCCTCTAGATGCTTCGCCAATCTAGTTGCAATAATTTTAGTATAGACCTTCAGGTCCACGTTTAATAGAGAGATCGGCCTATAGCTACCACACGCAGAAGGATCCTTACCCTCCTTAGGTATCACAGAGATATATACCTTAATTGTGTCCCTAGGTAGATGAGTATCTGAGGCCAGTGCGTTAAACATTTGCACCATATAAGGGTTAAGGATTGGTAGAAAGGACTGAAAGTACCGTAGGGTGAACCCGACTGGGCCCGGGGCCTAACAACGTCTTCACTTCCTCCTGCGAGATAGGACTTTCTAGTTCCTCCCTCGCTTCTGGGGAAAGCTGTGGGAGTTTGGAGGCGGTTATGTACTCCTCTATTGCTACTTGGGAGTTGTTCTGGTCTGGCAGAGCATAGAGGGATGAATAGTAGTCCCTAAATGTCTGCGCTATCTGCCTTGGTAGAGTGACCTTAGCACCCGAGGGAGACGTTATTTGAGGGATGTAGGTAGAAAGCTTACGGTCCTTGGTGGAGTTGGCTAGCAATTTCCCACATTTATTGCCATGTTCGTAACCCACTTTGCCGCCTTGTTGGATCATCGCCTTGGCTTTATAGAGCAGTAGGTCAGCGACCCGCTGTCTAATAGACAGAAGTTCCTTCTCTAGGGCCGGGAGTGGGGTCTGCTTATGAAGCATTTCTGTTTGGTGCATTTTTTCCAACAGGGTTTTCAGCGATTTTTCTCTTTTTCGTTTTATTTTGTCCCCATGTTTAATGAGGACCCCCTGTACTACCGCCTTATGGGCCTCCCAAAGTATCCCCCGGTCGCAATCTGTGTGGTGCGAAAGTAGTGTTGTAGTTCTTTAGTTACGTCGGCCACTACCTCTGGGGCCTGCAGCAGGCTCTCGTTTAATTTCCAGAGGCGCGTTTTGGAGGACTGAATGAATGGCTATAGGGGAGTGGTCCGACCACGTTATGTTGCCTATAGATGATTCAGTGACTGCTTGTAGCTGGCTATGTGGAATCAAGAAATAGTCAATTTTGGAGTACACCTTATGCGGTGTCGAATAGAATGTGTAATTTCTTTCCCCCGCATGCTGTAGCCTCCACACATCTACCAGTTGGTGTTCATGCAGATATTGTGATATGCGTTTATGTATGCCTGTGCGGATCGAAGATCCCCCGGTTGAGGTGTCTATCGACAGGGCTAGGGCTATGTTCCAGTCTCCTCCCACTATTAGTTGTCCCCCTGAAAACCCCTCAATATTGTCCAATGTTTCCCTGAAGAAAGTATCTTGACAGTCATTGGGGGCATAAACGCTTGCCAGGGTCACTTGTTCATGGCCTATAAGTCCCTTTAAAAGTAAAAAGTGTCCCTTATCATTTGCCCATACATCTGTACAAGTCCAGGGTACCCTGCTAGAGAGGGGAATGGAAACCCCTCTAGTTTTAGCCATCTCATTTGTGGCATGATACACGAGGGGATAATGTTTGTTCTTTAAGCTGGGTGTTTTGTTGGTTTTGAAGTGTGTCTCCTGGATGAAAGCTAAATCCACCCGAGAGCGCTTTAACTCGTCTAAGAGTATGCTCCACTTTTCGGGCGTGTTCAGCCCTTTCGCGTACATAGAGACTATTTTTATGGTCTCCATAGTCACCTAGGCCCCGCACAGCAGGCAGAAGGGGGGGGGGGGAAGAGCAAAATCAGAAAAGTACTAAGCAATAAAGTTGTAGATGAAAGAATAGAAAAAAAAAAAGGAAAGGGGGAAAAAGAACGAGGAAATGTAGTCTTATAAAGTACAAAACTATGTAGGCAGTGTCCGGATATCAAGGCCGCGGCCTAAATGGCAGAGAGGTTAGACCCGACCAAGTGGGCAGGCCCCTCCTCACCCATCTATTCAGGCATGAGACATATTCCTAGTGCACCATTCTGAAACTCAGTGACCTAGGCTATATAACACAACAGATATGTTTTGGAGCAACCTATTCAGAAAGAAGGATTACCCATGAACAAAGGCTGGCACAAACCTGCTCCCCCCCGCCCCCCCCACCGCCCCGCACCCCAACTCTACAAAGTTCAAGCGCTCCTGGAATATTAATATAACGGGACTCTACTGCAGTTTGTCCAAGACCGCTGTGCAGATCATGGGCTGTGTAAGGCTTCCCTCCAAAGTCCTTGTCCTAACTTGGGATAGGGCTCATATGTGGCAGGGGGCCTGCAAAATGCAGTGTAGAGGTATAGTCTCCAGCCTCAACTGTTTTGTAAGCTGCAGATCTGGAAAAAGCTCTCAGTCATTGTTCCTTGATGGTAGTGAGGCTTTATCCGGAGACAGAGTGGGAAGGAATGTGGAGCCCCTGCTTGTGGGGCGGCTAGGGGTGGGAGA
Source organism: Glandirana rugosa (assembly GCA_018402905.1). NCBI lineage: Eukaryota > Metazoa > Chordata > Amphibia > Anura > Ranidae > Glandirana > Glandirana rugosa. The sequence continues at coordinate 122,789 of BLSH010131505.1, read as the reverse complement.
GCCCGCAGAACTGAACAATGAACAACAAACCATCGGGTGCATCTCCATAGCGCCACCCTCAGCATGCATAGCCCAGTCAACTTCTAAAGAAACAGTCTTACATTGTGTGTCTCCCCGTAGGGTCTGGTATGGGGTAGGTGGAATTATAAAGCCAGGACGCTTGCAGGAACACAGCCAAATATGTCCGATATACCCTGAGGTTCCTATGCCTAGCGTAAGGTCTTTGTCTTGTCCACCGTGCACCTCCACCATTCCCAGATCACATTGGCAGGGATGTTAACCCTCTACTTACCGTCTATGCCTCCCGTGATTCCCTCGATGGGGAGAGGCGGGAGTGCCGCTGGTTCCTCTGCGGTCTAGGGGATGCCGGTCTCCGGTGTCCAGATGCAGCAGTCCAGCCCGGCTGGCGGGTCAGTGGTCGTGGCAGTAGCTGAAGCCAATTGGGCACCGGCACTGGGATAGAGCCCAAGAAGGCAAACAGTTCCAGAAGTTCCTCGGGTGTGCGTAGGCTGAAAGAGCGCTCGCTGCCCTTTGTGGAAAGTCACGGAGAGGGGGTAGCCCCAACGGTATGTTGCGCCATGCTGGCGGGCTGCCTCCAATAGCGGCCTTAGCATCGCTCTTCTTTGAAGGGTTGCTCGGGAGAGGTCCGGCAGTATCTTTATAGGTGCGCCATCAAAGTCCCTCTCTGATGCCTCCCAGGCTTTCCGTAAGACAACCTCCTTGTGGGCATAGTGATGAGCCCTGCAGACTGCATCCCGTGGTCTGTCTGGGTCCGCAGAGCGGGGCCCCAAAGCTTGATGGATGCGATCGAGTGTTATGTCCCTGGGAAGGGATTCCCCCACTACGTTGCAGAATATGGCCAGTCCTCTAGACCCGTCGCCTCTGGGAGGCCCCGAGGCCTCAAGTTATTCCTCCAGCTCCGGTCCTCCAATTCCTCCAAACGTAGCTGCAGGTTGATCGCCGTATTAGCCTGGGACGTCAGCTGTGTCTCCATAACCATTACCCTCTGTTCCAAGGCTGCCACTGTTGCCTCTCCTGTCTCCACTCGGCTGGCTATGGAAGACACCTTCTGTTTCACCTCCATTATGTCCTTGCCTCCGGATGGCCTATCAGGTCCTCAATGTCGGAGCGCGTTGGCAGTGCCTGGAGCAGGGCCCTAAGCTCCTTGTCTGCCCGCAGTGTGAGCGGATGACCGGTAGTGTCCTGGGTATCGGAGTGAAATGCCGCTGGGATATCTGAAAACGTCTCCGAGCTTGTTGAAGGAGCCGGGGAAGCAGCCACATGCTGTAAGTCCGCCATCTTGGCAGAAGGGGAGATCGTTTGGGTATTCGCCCAGAGTTTCTGCAGCCCTCCTCCCGTTGAGCTCTTAGCACTTTTCCCCGTACTCTTCCCCTTTCTCTTCTTTGCCGAGTACATACCGATGTAAACTGCAGTGCAAAAGTCAGTTTATGAAGCCCGAATAGTAGGCAAGGTCCGGGAGCTCTGCAAATTTGCTGCCTCACTCGGCCATGTCCAGACCACGCCCCCCGAGTTGCCCACATTTTAACTTGTGCTGATTACTGGGTGGCCGCCCTGCTGGATCCCCATTACAAGGACAATGTGCCGTCCTTAATTCCCTCACTGGAGCGTGATCAGAAGATGCGCGACTACAAGTGCACGCTGGTAGACGCACTGCTGAGGGCATTCCCAAATGACACCGGGGCTCAGTGGAAGCACAAGGCGAAGGCAAAGGAGGAGGAAGAGGTTGCCAACGCATCTGTGGCACCGCCAGCACCTCAGAAGGCAGGGTTAGCATGGCCGAAATGTGGAAAAGCTTTGTCAGCAGCATTCCACAACAAACAGCACCACCAGCTAATAGGCAATGTCTTAGCAGGAGGCAGCATTTCAGCAACATGGTGGAACAGTATGTGTACATATGCCTACACGTACTGACTGATGGGTCTGCCCCATTCAATTTCTGGGTCTCCAAATTGGGCACATGGCCTGAGCTTGCCCTTTATGCCTTGGTGGTTCTGGCCTGCACTGCAGCCAGTGTATTGTCTGAACGTGTGTTTAGCATGGCAGGGGGCGTTATCACAGACAAGTGCAGCCGCCTGTCCACAGCCAACGTGGACAAGCTAACGTTTATTAAAATGAACCAGGCATGGATCCCACAAGACTTGTCTGTACCTTGTGCAGAATAGACATTTATACTGGCCTCACACAGCCATTGGTATACTTTTTTTTTTTGAATATGTCTCAATATTTTGGGGGCTACCCCAATTAGAAAAAAAAAAAAAAACAAACAAAAACAGTGTTGGCTACCTCCTCCTCCTCCACCACCACTTCCACCTACACCACCACGGTCACTGCCTCCTCAACCTCTAGGCTCCTACTCCACATCCACCTCCTCCTCCAATTTTTATTTTTTTTATGTGATTTTAAGTTATTTTTCTATCCACATTTGTTTGCAGGGCGCTTGTCCTACTCTTACCCCCATTTTTCTTCCTTTTGCAGCCCTCTAGCCTTTTCCAGGACTTTTTTACAGCCATTTTTGTGCCCAAAAGTTCGGGTCACTGTTGACTTCAATGGGGTTCGGGGTCAAGTTTGGGTCAAGTTCGGTGCCAAACTCAAACTTTTTCGTGAAGTTCGGCTGAACCCGATGAACCTGAACATCCAGGTGTCCGCTCAACTCCAATCCTGAGGAAGAAGTGAAGATTGAGGTCAGTTGAGGTGCAGGTAATGCAGTACATCAGTGTGAAAGAATCCTTAGGCCCCTTTCACGCGATCGGTCTGATCAGGTCCGCCTGTCCATTCTTCATGCAAACCAAAACTGACTCTCCATTCACCTCTATGGAGCAGCATATGTAAACGGACTTGCGTCCGTTTACACCCGCCTATCTCCAATCCAATACACTTAAAAAAAAAGAAGGAGATATGCTCCTTTCTGTCTGAGCGGATCGGAGGGCCCATAAAGTAGAGTGGGTTGTGTCCGTGTCTGTTCTGGATATGCAGAGTGGACATGGACCTGTCATCTGTCCACTCCACTTATTGTGGCCTGCGACCTGTTACCAAGTTGCTAAAGATGCCCTCGCTTCTCAAAAGGTAGGGCGCCCCTGCTGTAATACTTTTAAATGATGCTCCTTTTAAAATGAAGCTATTTTTATCAAAGTCCCCCTAATTAAAGTATTATGAGCATGCTACAAAATTTGTTTCTATCATTGTGCTGACTAGATTTGAGACCAAAAGACTGTGGGGTGATTTACTAAATGTGAATAAGCTGTTAACTTTGCAAGAGAAGGTGCACTATGTAGGGAAATGTTCATATATTTCAAAGTGGGATACTGGGGTCATGGCTTGCAGGTGCTCAGTATAGCTGCTTAAACTGAGAGCTGGATTGGGAAGCAGAGCAATGGCAGATTTCATCAGCAGCCCTTTCACGTCTACACCTCTCAACAACCATGTCGTGGAAAACAAGACCGAAAGGCGAAATAACTCAGTCTTCTTTCTTCAGGCGGCACCGCCAAGACTATCCAGCCAAGATGGTACCAGCTCCTTGGCCTCCCATGCTTCCAGCTCCCACATGAACCTCCCAGATGTTGCACAGGTAGATTCAGAGCTCCCAGATGTTTCCCTTTCTCCCAGCTATCCAGCTAGCATGAGCCCAGTGACTGGAAGTCCAGCGAAGGCTTGCATGAGGATGGACATGCAGCCACCATTACCAACTGAGGTCATCCAGGGGATTAATCCCTTACATACCAACCCAGCGCAATCTTCAATAGCTTACTTCTACACTTCTGGACAGCCAGTCATTGACATCACCATGAAGGACATGCTCCTTTCCTTACAATCCTCCTTGCTGGCAGATTTCTTTACTCTTATAAACTAATTTTCTAGTGACCTGACCAATATGGGAGATCATACATCGATACATACTACTTTTTCAGCCTTCAGATGAGAAGGCAACTTAATTCAGTCAGGAAAGCCTTGCATAACCACAAGATTCATCTGGTGAGTTTATTGATAACCAAGAATGGCACCTCTCATGTTATCACTATTCTCACTGGCGGGATGAAATTCCTCCACTCTTGGGGCATCATTCCAGATCCACCACAAAACACAAGCACACCATCAGCTTTCTCTTGCTCGTCCTCCATGTGGTGTCCTCATTCTGGAAAGCACAAACCAAGACCCAGATAATTTGGCTATTTTGAGAGTTATTGTATCTCCAGGATACTACTCTTCAGCCCATGGCTCCTGATTTTTCTCTCGAATAACTTTTCTCCCCCCCATGCGGAACTACTGTAGCCCAGTTCACTTTGTTCTGTTGCTTTGTTCTGCCACACCAGTTAATTTCCTATCAAGCTCAGTTGTTTTATTGTTTAACAAATTGATTTTTATCTTCAACTTTCAATTCCTCTCTCTTCAGGATCACTGAACTCTACACAACTAGGCCCAGATATCGACCTTTACGAAGTTGTCGGTTTCTCAGTCAGGATTCTTCTCGTTTTAATCATCCAAGCGGGATTGTTTCAGATCTATATCCCTTTTATATACTTTCACCAATAATGGCCATCACAATCTTGTTGATCAATGCCATTCATTCATGGAAGTCTGTTTCATGTAGGGATGAGCCGAACACCCCCCGGTTTGGATTGCACCAGAACATGACGAACAGGCAATAATTTAGTGAGAACCCTATTAAAATTAATGGAGCTCGAACATAAAAAATCAAAAGTGCTCATTTTAAAGGCTTATATGCAAGTTATATAATGCCATAAAAAGTTTATGGGGTCCCAGGTACTGCCCTAGGGCACATGTATCAATGCAAAAAAATTTTTTTAGGACAATCGTTTTTTTCAGGAGCAGTGATTTTAATAATGCTGAAAGTGAAAAAAATTACAATTAAATATATCCTTTAAATAATGTGGTTGCAACGCTCTGCACAGTGGAGAAAATCCAACCTCGAAGTGGTAGCCAGGGTGCCTGCGCTGTGATGTGTTCCCACACACCATACAAATTAGTATTCAAAAGATAAAAAAACAGCCGGCAACTCCGTAATCCTCTATTGATTTATTCATGTAGACCACACCAGTGAGTACAAGAAATACAAATGGCAGACTAGTTTCGGCAAACAAGCCTTGATCACTGCACACAAGTGAATGTAAAATGAACATACATATAAAGAGAGTTAACATGACCATTAGTGCCTCCCTCCACTTCTGATTGGTTAAATGCTTGATTGAATAAATTGACAATTCATTGCTATTCAGGCACAGAAGGGAAAACAAATCTAAATCTCTGGGAGACACGTCAAAACAATACACAAATATAGGCAGATGTAAAAATACAAATAGATACATTGGAACAAAAATGCAAGATAGTGCAAGAGAAAAAAAAACGCATGGAGATGAAAAAACGCATGGAGATGCAAAAAAAATGCAGGGAAAAAAATGAAATAACAAACAGAAAAACGCATGGAGATGCAAAAAATGCAGAGAAAAAAACGAAAAACGCATGGAGATGCAAAAACGCATAGAGATGCAAAAAATGCAGGGGAAAAAAAACACACAAAAAAAGAAAAACGCATGGAGATGCAAAAACGCATGGAGATGCAAAAAATGCAGAAAAACAAAACGAAAAACGCATGGAGATGCAAAAACGCATAGAGATGCAAAAAATGCAGGGGAGAAAAAAAACACAAAAAGAAAAACGCATGGAGATGCAAAAAAACGCATGGAGAGGCAAAAACGCATCTCCATGCGTTTTTGCATCTCCATGCCTTTTTCGTTTTTTTTTTTTTAAAAGCAGTATTTTCAAAAGGTACATCAAAAAACTCATCACACGATTCAGAAGACAAACAGAAAAGAACCCTCACACAAAAAGGAAAAGAAAAACAAGGAGGGGAAGACGTACCCACAAAAAGGACACCCAATCACAGACAAACGAGGAGAAAGAAGGACTAAGACAAGGAACGGATCCGGTTACTAATGTAGTTAATCTTTCTCAGATATCGCTAACATCTGCGGAAATGACTGAATATTAGCTAAGGGACTATCTTTTGCGCCACAGGCACATTTTGATATTTTTAACACACTGTTGGATGTTAACAGATTTGTGCGAAACATAACCCTTAGAAGACATTTTTCCTACACTGTGGACTCAGCTGAGGCTTCTCAGGTATGTGAATCAGATAATATATGTGATATTACTTTTAATTTTCAAGATCATGTTGCTAGATCCATCCTAGAGAGTAGTGTTGAGCGAACCCGGACTGTAACGTTCGGGTCCGTACCGAACTTTTGGGTATCCGGGACCCGAACCTGAACACGGACATTTCAAAAAACGTTCGGGTTCGGTCCGGGGTTCTGCTATTTTACTCCACGTGTTGAGAAGTTGCAGGGCAGCCAATCAACAAGCGTTTCACTGGTTTGCCCTTAGAAGCCATCACAGCCATGCCTACTAATGGCATGGCTGTGATTGGCCAGTGCATCATGTGACCCAGCCTCTATATAAGCTGGAGTCACTTGATGCTGCAGTCACATGCTCTTGGGTTAGCTGTAGGGAAAGGTAGCTGACAGCATCAGGGAGAGATTAGAGACAGTTTAACAACATCTGATCCTGCATCTTGAGATAGATTACTTTACTACTGCTGTGCTGTTGCTCTGAGGACAGATAGCAGAAATTAGAGATTTCACATACCACTGCTTTGAGTTGCAGATCAAACTCTGCATAAAACAATGATCGCTACGATCGTGCTCAACGATCAGGTTGTTGGAGGAATTTGAGATTTCAAATACCGCTGCTTTGAGTTGCAGATCAAACTCTGCATAAAACAATGATCGCTACGATCGTGCTCAACGATCAGATTGTTGGAGGAA
>BLSH010131505.1:87251-101407 GCA_018402905.1 Glandirana rugosa | reverse complement strand
AACACACGTTCAGACAATACACTGGCTGCAGGGCAGGCCAACACCTCCAAGGCATAAATGGCAAGCTCAGGCCATGTGCCCAATTTGAAGACCCAGAAGTTGAATGGGGCAGACCCATCAGTCAGTACGTGTAGGCATGTGCACACATACTGTTCCACCATGTTGCTGAAATGCTGCCTCCTGCTAAGACGTTGCCTATCAGCTGGTGGTGTCGTTTGTTGTGGCGTGCTGCTGACAAAGCTTTTCCACATTTCGGCCATGCTAACCCTGCCTTCTGAGGTGCTGGCGGTGCCACAGCTGCGTTGGTGACCTCTTCCTCCTCCTTTGCCTTCACCTTGTGCTCCCACTGAGCCCTCAGCAGCGCGTCTACCAGCATAAGAGACTGCTGCATGACTTGGGGCTCAGACTGCTTGGCTGATTTAGAAGGGGCTGAGGTGAAAGACAGATGGCCATGGGGTTCAGGTGCCAACTCTGAGCTTTCAGCAAGGGACCGGGTGGGAGACAATGTGAAGGAACTAGAGGAATTGTCAGCCGCCCAAACTACTATCACCTGTACTTGTTCTGGCCTCACCATTCATTGAGCGGCATTTGGGCCTACCATATAAACGTTGAAGGTTCTGTCGGCTATTAGCACCTGAGGAAGGTGTTTCACTTGTGTGTGTAGCTGGCACAGATCGACCACGTCCTCTCCTTGCAACAGGAGCTTCACCAACACCACCAACACCAGCAGCACCACGACCACATCCCTTATTTGATGCTCTCCTCATTCTAGACGCAAATGTACTATTTAGCACAAATTTATATTATTTTTTAAACTGGCAATGCCACAAATGTAGTATTTAGAATATTTTTTTTTTTAAACCAGCAATGTAGACGCACTTTTTATTTTTGTGCAAGAAATGCACCGCTGGCCGCAAATGTAGTATTTAGAATTTTTTTTTTTATTTTAAATCAGCAATGTAGACGCACTTTTTATTTTTGTGCAAGAAATGCCCCGCTGGCCGCAAATGTAATATTTTGCACAAAAAAAAATAATAATTTGTCTATCTGCAATGTAAAAGCAGTATTTAAATATGCCAAAATGTTGCCAACTGAACTAACAGAACACGATTAAAGTAGTGTCCCTGACACACAAGCAGTTGCATGTGCAATGCACTTGCCAAAATTGCTGCAAACGCCCACCTAACAAACAGAAAAATTGCTTAGGTTTTATATGAGGCACTTTGCTTAGCAAACAAAATGTACTCTAGCAAACAAAAATCTCCTCTAGCACCCACCCACCAATAAATCACTGTTTTTAACAGATTTTCTAAAGCTAATCTGTCCCTCACAGCAGCAGCAGCATCCTCTCCCTACACTAGTATGAGATGATTTTCTAAAGCTAATCTGTCCCTCACAGCAGCAGCAGCATCCTCTCCCTACACTAGTATGAGATGATGTGACATGCAGCACTACGTGACTCCAGCTTATATAGAGGCTGGGTCACATGATGCACTGGCCAATCACAGCCATGCCATTAGTAGGCATGGCTGTGATGGCTTCTAAGGGCAAACGAGTAAAACGCTGGTTGATTGGCTGCCCTGCAGCTATTCAACAGGAGCGAAAAAATACCCGAACCCGGACTTTTTCTCAAATGTCCGGGTTCGGGTTCAGGACACAGACACCATAAAGTCTGGTACAAACCCGAACTTTACAGTTCGGGTTCGCTCAACTCTATGAGCAATTAGTTATATTTAGTCTTCAAGCCATATGAAGCAAGAGATACAATGGTGAAATGTAGTGTGCTCACATGTTTACTTTTGTACTTATTAACTATCTCTATCGATGTATGTTGTTGATATTTATTTTGTTATGCACAATTGATAACATTGGATTACTTTACTATGTATGTTGTGGGGGGTTAGCTCAATGGGCATCACCTTCCCTGGAAAAAAGACAGTCCAAACTGCAGGTTTGCTTAAAATCCGGCTTGTAACCAGGTTTATTAAAAAGGTTGCATGTAAAAATCAAATAAACTAAACAGAAAATAAATCCTTGCCATCCAGGCACTAACTAAACATTTCAGTTTTCCCTAACTGAGTGGTGCAGGGCTTCTCCCAGGCACCCACAATACATAGACAGTAGAGTGCAAACCTTTTTGTCTCAGTCCATAAGCAAACTTCCAAATGTCAGCTCACTCAGGCTGATGGCTCCTGAGTCACAGGCCAGAGCAAAACTCTGCTCTCCCCCTGATTATTTAAACCACCTGATGGTGGACTCCAGTGGACCACAAAATCTGGTCCGGAACCAACCCTGCCAAGGTGGCTTGTAAAACCCAGACCAGATTCCACCTTAGTCCACTGCAAATGAACGCATGCTAGACGACACGTTTCATCCATCGATCACCTCGCCTCGTATAACGTTACAATGTATATATTTTTTTCTTAATAAATATAACTACAAAAATATCACTTGTAGGGACCCCAGATGGTTAAAAATGCAGCACTAAAAAGTTTAGTACCAAAAGAACACTAGACATTTGTAAGATCATATAGGTCTATGGGCCTAATTCACAAAGCTTTCACACATAGATAATGAGCTTTGTTTTCAGCCATACGACTATTTTTTCTCATCTCATTGGAGCATAAAGGATACGTTTACATTTCATAACATGTTACATGTTACACTCATATCCAGGGTGTATCATGTAACATGTCATGAAAGAACTGGCCCCACTCCCTCCGATCCCCCACTCTGACAGCTAATGGGGATCTGCTCCCCGAGCTTGCTGTGAAAATGTAAAAAAATACACAGCCAAGCAGAGCTCTGCTCGCTTAATGGTTTGCAAGCAGATACACTGACAGGGCTGCAGGAGTCCTGCATTGCATTAGCGATCTGCTTAACGCTGGTGCAATGCTGTACAGGCTCCTATAAAAAAAAAAATTATAAATACACATTTTTTTACCTGTAAAAAATATGTGTATTTGTTATTTTTTATAAAAAGGTGAACTTATCCATTAAAATAATGATTATGTTTTTGAAAATAAGGATCCTTATCTTGGATTGTTGGCTTTGTAAATTCAGCCTTGTACAATTTTTAATTTCAGTTGAAAAATTCAATACTAATTTCTTTGTATATTAAAACTTTTTTTGCCTAGCTAGGAAATTTTATGTTGAGTTTTGGAAATACTAATAAGCACTTGGAATCAAATAGTAAATTATTATCTTGAAGTATATTCACTCTAAGTCAACGATAAAAATGTAATTATATTTTCATCTTGTAACAGAGTACCCTGGCATGAGTCAATTACATTATTTCATCCGGATTTTATCATACACGTATCTGTCCATAACTTTGATTATCAAAATGTATTTTGTACAGACAAGGCATTGTGAATCCAGCATTTCTTGTAATCAAAGCTTGCACTTCCTTTAGACTGCATTTTCTTTCCATTTGTATTATGGTTGATTTGATTTGGATTAACGGCTGAGCTCAGCTTTACACCTAAGACGTTCCTTCTATTGATCTCTACTTAAAAATCAGCAATACCATTTTTTGTATCATTCAATTAATTTGCTTTAAAACACAGTTTGGCAGCCTTTCCCTGTTCTGATCTGGATAAAACTTCACCCCCTGTAACAGGATAAAGCACTACATTTATTTAATGCTTTATTTATTTATTTAAAGTAAAAAGGGGTCTTCATAAATTAAGCTAAAATCCACTAATTACTGTTTCCTTATTTTCTAGCTCTATATAATTTGCTAGAAACAAAAGGAATCATGTCAAAAAACCACTGTACATTTTTTATGTAGGAAAAAATATTACACAAATACAAAGTTACTCATAACAACCATTCAGATTTAAAGTGTATTTCCACGTATGCATCCAAATTCAGAATAACATCTGCCTTAAGTTTACGAGGAGGGGGTTGGACAGTTTATGTTTACCATAATTAACCCAGACTCTACTGTGCTGGAAGATCCATTATTAGTTGTAAACCAGATTTAAATACTGAATTGTGGAAGAAAAGTGGATAAAATGTGCAGCGCTATTGCTCAATATAATAAGTCTCCAAAATACATACATATATCTATGTGTACTTCAAAAGAAACCACTATTAAATATAATAATTATAATGCATATAGTGCTTGAGAGATTCAGGTGGATGTCCTCCTAAATGAACAGAGGGCACCGCTGTGCATTAAGGTGCAAAAAGTATGCAAAGTGTCCAAGTGATTGTAAACCAGATAGAGTGAGAAGTGCCAAAAGTCAATCAAAACAAGCGACTGGTGCCAGCAAATAATGCTCCTGGGAAATCCTTCACCACAAATTAAAACTACTTACCAGAAACTGGTAATTAACCAGCATGGAAGATGTACAGGTGACCCAGATATCATCCACCGGAACAATCTGTAACCATCATCAGGAACTGCTTGGAATATCTTTGCTATCACTAGCAGGCTTCAAAGGAGCATTTTCACAGGACCCAAAAACTTTCACAGGAGTTTCCGCCATATTATAAAATGAGAAAACTCGCCATAGTGTAAAACCATATGGTATATATAAAAATATTTTAAAATGTATAAAAACACTAACATCTCAGTAGACCTAATTGAGCTTTCTCATAAATGCAGTGAACTGGGGGGTTCGGATCCAGACGCGTTTCATCTCCTGTAGACGTCTTCTGGACACCCCAGGAGACGTCTACAGGAGACAAAATGCATTGGGATCCGCCCCCCCCACCCCCCAATTCACTGCATTTATGAGAGAGCTCAGTTAGGTCTACTGAGATGTGAGTGTACACTTTGCATACATTTTGCACCTTAATGCACAGTGGTGCCCTCTGTTCATTTAGGAGGACATCCACCTGAATCTCTCAAGCACTATATGCATTATAATTATTATATTTAATAATGGTTTATTTTAAAATAAACCTAACCAAAAAAGGACACCACAGAGAGAGAGGGGTCCAAAAGAACCACTACTAGAGCCACTGGGACATATTAACCCACTCAATTTCAAGCAACAATGCAAAAACTGCAAAATTAAATAAAATAATGATAAATTCATTGATGAATTACATAAATTTTAAAATGTAAACTCACATGAGAAACAGACATAAACCATCACCACCACCAACATGACAACGTTGTCAATTAAAACCACTGTCTAGACATGTGTCATGCATGCAGTTGACTCATACCAAAACATAAAGCCTGGACAGAGCGAGGGAGTTACAACCAGACCACTTCACCAGTACAAAAAGACTAAGTGAATGGGCATGAAAAAATATTAGATTAAATAGAGCATCACCTGGTGGGTCACCTAGGTTCAAACTCCCTCACTGAGTCCAAATTAGGCGTTTTTTTTTTTTTTTTGTGATAGGGGGAGGGACTTAGTATCATTCTCGGCGGTGCCTCTCATAATTTGAGTGCAGTACTTCGGTGGATGACAACTTCCTGTATCCACCAAAGTTCCCATTTTAGTTTAGTCCTTATTTATGCCCTTCTTTATATATATATCCCCTTGATATCCCCTTAGCCAAATGTTAATTAGTGCCCCCCTCTATCTAGGATTATTTGGAATTCTTGATGGCAAGTCTACACTAATATCTTAAATATATTGTACTTTTTAATGATTAATTTCTCATAGATGTGGAGGAGAATGTTTAGACAATCATAGCATATATATTTTTTATTTTTTCATTTTGTCTCACTATGTTATGATAGAAATTGCATGACTTCAATCTGGCCCCTTTAAGTCCAAATTGATTGACTTTTTGGAAGTGTATTTATATAGGATTCCACTGGGGAGCGCCCTTGTGCTGATGAAACTGGGGTTTCCCAGTGAAGTCCATGGTAGGGACTGTGTGGACATGTGTCAGTTGGCCTCTCATCTCCTTCCCATCCCCCTCAACCATGCCTCATCCTCTCTAGTGACTTTCAGTGCACTGCATGAAGCTTACTGGCCTGACTGCTGCAGGAAGGGAGTATGGCCACATGGTGCGCTCGAGTCCTCAGCCTAGGTTTGTAGCCCAGAAGGACCAAACGCTGTGCTATCCCTCGTGGCATGTGTATTCAGAAGTGCCAATACAGAGAGTGCACGTTTGTGACCATCCGGTCGGACGTGGAGGTCGAACGTCCGTGACCATCTGGTCGGACGTGGAGGTTCAGCGTCTGTGGCCATCTGGCCGGACGTGTTTGGTCGAACGCCCGTGGCTGCTTGATTTGGAGATGGAGGGAGTACGTTCCTGACCATCCGGTCGGACAAGGGAGACTTGTGCATGCACAGATCACAGTGGAGACATCAGGAGGAGTTTATTTTTCATGCTGAGTGGGAGAAGACATCCATTACGTAACTATAATGTTTGCTTATTATCTATACCCACTTCCATGAACTGCAGTGGTTTCTATGCACCTTATGATTTCCATGTACAAGAACATTTTGGTTCAGGCACATCCTTTTGTGGAACATTGTTTAAATTGTGATTACTGAAGGGGGTGGACTGTTTATTGCCATTTGTTGGCCAGGATTTGGACTACTACATGACCCTCACTATCCCAGGTGCTTTTTTCTACTCAACTTTTTCTAATCAATTTTTCTACTTTTTTCTACTCTGCAATTTTTTCAAATTTAATTTTTTCTCCCACTTGTATAACCACCTGTCCATCGTGGCCTCTTTTTGATCTCCATTAGTATTTACGCCTAATTTGGACTCAGTGAGGTAGTTTGAACCTAGGTGACCCACCAGGTGATGCTCTATTTAATCTAATATTTTTTCATGCCCATTCACTTAGTCTTTTTGTACTGGTGAAGTGGTCTGGTTGTAACTCCCTCGCTCTGCCAAGGCTTTATGTTTTGGTATGAGTCGACTGCATGCATGACACATGTCTAGACAGTGGTTTTAATTGACAACATTGTCATGTTGGTGGTGGTGATGGTTTATGTCTGTTTCTCATGTGAGTTTACATTTTAAAATTTATGTAATTCATCAATAAATTTATCATTATTTTATTTAATTTTGCAGTTTTTGCATTGTTGCTTGAAATTGAGTGGGTTAATATGTCTCAGTGGCTCTAGTAGTGGCTCTTTTGGACCCCTCTCTCTCTGTGGTGCCCTTTTTTGGTTAGGTTCTGTTTTTTTGCCACTGAGCCCCACTGGCCTTTTAGTTCGGTGAGTGGACTAGCCCACAATTTGCCCTCTCCGGGCAGATACTTTGGTTGATCGGGAGTCTTCGGATCCCATTTATAGAATCATTTATTTTAACTGCTTCCCGACCGTGCGCCGTCTTTTCACGGCGGCAGTCGGGGAGCTGGGCGCGAATCGCCGTAAATAAACGGCGATTCGCATTTTGGCCACCAGGGGGCGCGCGCGCGCACCCGCCGCACTCCTGAGGAGTGTGCCCGCGGCTCAGGCAGACCCGATGTCCGCCGGCGAGCCGCGATGAGCGGCTACAGGGAAAAGAAGGGGAACCGCCGATGTAAACACGGTGGTTCCCCGCCCTGTCAGTGGGGCATGAGAGATCTACTGATCCCTGTCACTGGGATCAGTTAGATCTCTCATGCCCATGTTAGCCCAACCCCCCCACAGTAAGAACACACCCAGGGAACACAGTTAACCCCTAGCTCCCCCCCCCCCCGGTTAACCCCTTCACTGCCAATGACATTTATACAGTAATCAGTGGACATTTAAATTTCTGATCGCTGAATAAATGTCATTGGTCCCAAAAAAGTGTCAAAAATGTCCGACATGTTCGCTGCAATATCGCAGTACTGCTAAAAATCGCAGATCGCCGCCATTACTATTAAAAAATAAAAAAAAAATAAAAACCCCAGAAATGAATTCTCATCATCCGTAAACGCGGCCACTTTTGCGCAAACCAATCAATAAACGCCGATTGTGATTTTTTTTATCGCAAATATGAGGAAGAATATAAATCGGCCAAAAACGGTGAAAAAAAATGTTTTTTTATTTTTTTTTTGGATTTGAATTTTAGCAAAAAGTAAGAAATTTGGGTTTTTTTGCAAAATGGTCGCTCTTCTTTTGTTTATAGCGGCGATCAGAAATGACGCAGAGGCGATCAAATACCACCAAAAGAAAGCTCTATTTGTGGGAAAATAAGGACGCAAATTTTGTTTAGGTACAACGTCGCACGACCGCGCAATTGTCCGTTAAAGCGACGCAGTGCCGAATCGCAAAAAGTGCTCTGGTATTAAAGCTGCGAAACCTTCCGGGGCTGAAGTGGTTAAATTACACATAGATATATGTATGTATTTTGGAGACTTATTATATTGAGCAATAGCGCTGCACGTTATCCACTTTTCTTCCACAATTCAATCTAATTGTTGTGCTAGCAGCTATATTCTATATAGCTTTTATTGGTGAGCATGGTATTCCTTTTATACTCCAAATTTAAATACTGTGAGTCCAAAAAAGTGTAATGATTTCAGACCTTGGGTGGTGAATTGCATGGAAATGCACTTTAAACAAAAAATCTTCTCATTGCTATATTTTCCAAGCCATAGAATCTACCCATAGAGTCCTATGTATATTTGTGCTTGAAAGGTAAGAAAATTGGGTTTATGATGAGCTACTGTGCTACTGTAGTGTCAGTAATTTCTATTTTTTTTTTTTCATGTTCAGTAGCAGTGTTTAAGGAACAATTGTGTAGGTCACAGTTCAGAGGATACTAACTAATCATTTAAAGCTGAACTCCGGGCAAACAGATCAATACACAGATAAAATGCATATAAGGAGGTTGATTTAGGATTTGTTTATTGCCTATTTAACTTTAAGATTTAAACAACTCTGCCACACCACAGAGTCCGGTAGGGGATGAGACTTGATTTTAATCTGCTGCAGTTTAGTAACAATTATCCTCCTCTCCTTTCCTTGTAACTACTGAGGGGGGAAGTAGTAGACTGATGGTCTTATCACTTTCTCACTATGCTTTCTCCATCTATCAGCTTACTTCTTGCAATGCAGCCAACCAATTGGCTCACTGTGCTGCTTCTCCATCTCCTATTCCAAGCTCTGCCATATATGGATTGCAAGATGTTGATACCAAGTCATATTCATCAAGTATTTAAACCACTTGCATTTACAAAGAAATGCTTTTAAGGATGTATTAATGAATACAGTGCTGCATATATTTTTGCATTGTATATCCTCCAGGAGGTTTTTTACAAAAATGGATTTGCTCATCTCATCTCAAACCTTGTCCTACCTACCTTTACAATCCCTGCACCTCATGACTCTGGATTCACCCTTCTCGCTGGACTAATAAAGGGATACATACCATTGGAGACTTCTATACCTCACAATAATTCTCATCTTTCCAACATCTCATTGACTCCTATCACATCCAGCATAACGACCTCTACATCTACCTACAAATCCGTCACGCCTTATCCTCAGTTTCCTGGTTTTACCTCTCCATCTCTCAGGATTTGCTACACTACTACAAGTCTAAAGACTCTAAACTAAAGGGCACATCTCTAACATATAGATCACCGATCAAACCCATACTAGATGAAAAAAATTCACCCATGGAAAACTGGGAACACACACTGCAATTTCATGCTTCCACCCAGCAATGACACTCAGCACTCCAAAAACCACATCAGTTCTCCAAAAAAGCTCACATTGGGAATCTGCAATGAAAATATACCTATGATGGTACTACACCCCCATCAAACTAGCCAAGGTACACCACTCCTTGTCGCCTAAATGCTGGCAGTCATGTAGTGCAATTGGCACCCCTAAACACATCTGGTGGGAGTGCCCAACCATCCACTCCTTCTGGTCTCAAGTAAACACTCTCATTACTAACCTAACCAGCAACATAGCTACTCTCACCCCGCAGTTAGCCCTCCTAGCAATTGGGCTGGACAGATACACATGCCATGATTACACACATTCTCATAGCAGCAAGACTATCTATTGCACATCAATAGAACTCTACAACTTCCCCCACCCTCCCTCCAAGACATGATCAACAACCTTAATGAACATTGCAAGATGGAATGGCTCTTTGCCAAGTCCCTCCTAATCACTGGTCAATATAACAAACTTTGGCACTGCTGGCTCCAAGACCTAAGATGCATCCCACCTTCCAAACTGCAAACATTCACGACCTACGTGTTAATCTCATTCAGGCTTGAGCTCCTGCCCAAGTCCCTCCTATACACACTTGCCTTGCACTCCTATACACACTGCCCTCGTCCGTACATCTACACAGATTTGTAACTATATGATTCTGTATCACCCATTTGACCCACTACACATTATTATTGCTATGATATCTTACTGGTGGGCTGAAATAGACTAATCAATATCTCCTGTTTTTGCTGCTATATAGGCATTCGAACTAGATGTGCAGTTTACTATATCTGTACTATGCAAAATCCTTCAATAAAAATTTAGTCATAGGGAAGCAGTGGGTCCTCCCCAGGGAGTCAATGGCAAATGCAGCTGAACACAATGAAAAGTCTATGAATCTAAAAAAATGCAAGGGTGGGCACATCAATGGGAACTGGTCTATACAGGGTTGGCAAACATGCATAAATGTGTCCTGAGTATGTGTGAATATCGCCGTGAGCTTTTCAGTCCCGTGCACCTATTGCTTTACCTCCTCAAAAGAGAGGAGAGTCATTTTCAACACCATCACTATGGTTTGTATAACTTCATATGAAAATGTGGGTCGCTAGCACGTACTGCTGCCTCTTTATGTCCAACATACGTTTATAAAGCAATGCTTCCTATGGGTTTTTTGAATATTGAAGTGAAAAATCATATTGACCAATGCAGAGACTTGAATCCACAGACATGTGGCCTAGGTGCATGTCCACCCTATACAGTATCTCACAAAAATGAGTACACTCCTCACATTTATGAAAATGTTTTATTACATCTTTTCATGTGACAACACTGAAGAAATTACACTTTGCTACAATGTACAGTAGTGAGTGTACAGCTTGTATAACTGTGTAAATTTGCTGTCCCCTCAAAATAACTCCACACACATCCATTAATGCCTAAACCGCTGGTAACAAAAGTGAGTATAGCCCTAAGTGAAAATGTCCAAATTAGGCTCATTTAGCCATTTTCCCTCCTCTGTGTCATGCGACTCGTTAGTGTTACATTTTCAGGTGTGAATGGGGAGCAGGTGTGTTAAATTTGGTGTTATCTCTCTCAATCTCTCATACTGGTCACTGGAAGTTCAGCATGGCACCTCATGGCAAAGTACTCTTTGAGGATCTGAAAAAAAGAATTTTTGCTCTACATAAAGTTGGCCTAGGCTATAAGAAGATTGCCAAGACCCTGGAACTGTGCTGCAGAATGGTGGTCAAGACCATACAGCGGTTTAACAGGACAGGTTCCACTCAGAACAGACCTCGCCATGGTCGACCAAAGATGTTGAGTGCACGTGCTCGGGGTCATATGCAAAGGTTGTCTTTGGGAAATAGATGTATGAGTGCTGGCAGCATTGCTGCAGAGGTTGAAGGGATGGGGGGGGTCAGCCTGTCAGATCATATGCTGCACATTGCATCAAATTGATCCACATGGCTGTCGTCCCAGAAGAAAGCCTCTTCTAAAGATGATGCACAAGAAAACCTGCAAACAGTTTGCTGAAGACAAACAGACTAAGGACATGGATTACTGGAACCATGTCCTGTGGTCCAATGAGACCAAGATAAACGTATTTTGTTCAGGTGGTGTCAAGCGTGTGTAGCGGCAACCAGGTGAAGAGTACAAAGACAAGTGTGTCTTTCCTACAGTCAAGCATGGTGGTGAGAGTGTCATGGTCTGGGGCTGCATGAGTGCTGTCGGCACTAGGGAGCTACGGTTCATTGAGGGAACCATGTATGCCAACATGTACTGTGACATAATGAAGCAGAGCATGATCCCCTCCCTTCAGAGACTGGGCCGCAGGGCAGTATTTCAACATATAATGACTCCAAACACACCTTGAAGATGACCACTGCCTTGCTAAAGAAGCCAAGGGTAAAGATGATAGACTGGCCAAGTATGTCTCCAGAACAAAACCCTATTGAGCATCTGTGGGGCATCCTCAAAACGGGAGGTGGAGGAGTGCAAGGTCTCTAACATCCACCAGCTCCTTGATGTCATCATGGAGGAGTGGAAGAGGACTCCTGTGGCAACGTGTGAAGCTCTGGTGAACTCCATGCCCAAGAAGGTTAAGGCAGTGGTGGAATATAATGGTGGCCACACATAATATTGACACTTTGGGCCCAATTTAGACATCTGCACTTAGAGGTGTACTTACTTTTGTTTAGACATTAATGGCTGTGTGTTGAGTTATTTTGAGGAGATAGCAAATTTACACTGTTATACAAGCTGTACACTCACTACTTTACATTGTAGCAAAGTGTCATTTCTTCAGTGTTGTCACATGAAAAGATATAAATAAAATAGTTACAAAAATGTGAGGGGTGTACTCACTTTTGTGAGATACTGTATGTTTCATGTCTAGAGTTGAGCGGACCCCTGGATGTTCGGGCCTGGCGGGTCCGGCTGAACTTCGTGAAAAAGTTTGGGTTCGGTACTGAACTTGACCCGTACTTTAACAGACAAGTCTTGTGGGATCCATGCCTGGTTCATTTTAATAAACGTTAGCTTGTCCACATTGGCTGTGGACAGGCGGCTGCGCTTGTCTGTGATAACGCCCCCTGCCGTGCTAAACACACGTACAGACAATACCCTGGCTGCAGGGCAGGCCAGCACCTTCAAGGCATAAAGGGCAAGCTTGTAGTCGGCCATGTGTGCCAGGCTGCCCAGAGGCAAAGACAAGCTGTCCTCTGTGGGAGGTGTATCATCTGTGTCCTTCGTATCCCCTCAGCCACGCTCCAGTGATGCCCACGAGCTGCATTGGGTGCCACCCTGCTGCGGTTCCTCCTCCTGCTCCTCATGATCCTCCTCGTCCTCCTCATCCACCAGAACTGTGCCCTGGCTTGAATATTTTTTACCTGGCCTATGCTGGTGCAGGAACCCACCCTCTGAGCCACTTGTGAATGACTGGCCTGATAACCGTGGAAATGACCCCTCTTCCTCCTCCTCATCCTCCTGTGCCACATTCTCTTCCATCATCGCCCAAAGTGATATTTCAAGGAGACAATCAAATTTAAAAAATGGGAAGGGGGGGTGGATGTGAAGTAGGAGCCTAGAGGTTGACTAGGCCGTGACCATGGCAGTGTAGGTGGAAGTGGCGGTGGTCGAGGAGGAGGTAGCCAGCACTGTATTTTTTTTTGTTTGTTTATAATTTGGGTAGCCCCCAAAATATGGAGGCCTATTCAAAAAAACAAGTATACGAATGGCTGTGTGAGTCCGGTCTAAATGTTTATTCTGCACAAGGTACAGACAAGTCTTGTGGGATCCATGCCTGGTTCATTTTAATAAAGGTTAGCTTGTCTACGTTGGCTGTGGACAAACGGCTGCACTTGTCTGTGATAACGCCTCCTGCCGTGCTAAACACACATTCAGACAATACACTGGCTGCAGGGCAGGCCAGCAACTCCAAGGCATAAACGGCAAGCTCAGGCCATGTGGCCAATTTGGAGACCCAGAAGTTGAATGGGGCAGACCCATCAGTCAGTACAGTATTAGTCAGGCATGTGCACACATACTCTTGCACCATGTTGCTGAAATGCTGCCTCCTGCTAAGACGTTGTCTATCGGCTGGTGGTGCTGTTTTTTGTGGCGGGCTGCTGACAAAGCTTTGCCACATTTCGGCCATGCTAACCCTGCCTTTTGAGGTGCTGGCGGTGGCACAGCTGCGTTGGTGGCCTCTTCCTCCTCCTCCTCCTCTGCCTTCGCCTTGTGCTTCCGCTGAGCCCCCGGTGTCATTTGGGAATGCCCTCAGCAGCGCCTCTACCAGTGTGCGCTTGTAGTCGCGCATCTTCCTCTCACGCTCCAGTGAGGGAATTAAGGACGGCACGTTGTCCTTGTAACGGGGATCCAGCAGGGTGGCCACCCAGTAATCAGAAGAAGTTACAATGTGAGCAACTCAGCTGTCGTTGCACAGGCACTGCAGCATGTATTCGGCCATGTGTGCCAGGCTGCCCAGAGGCAAAGACAAGCTGTCCTCTGTGGGAGGTATATCATCTGTGTCCTCTGTATCCCCCCAGCCACGCTCCTTCTCCGGTGGTTGCGTCG
>BLSH010131505.1:58389-69261 GCA_018402905.1 Glandirana rugosa | reverse complement strand
CTACACCCCAAGCTCACTCATCCATGTCTTTATGGATCTTGCTTTGTGCACTGGTCCAAATCATTTGGTGGAGGGGGGATTATGGTCTGGGGTTGTTTTTCAGGGCTTGGGCTTGGCTCCTTAGTTCCAGTGAAGGGAACTTCTAAGGCATCAGCAAGACATTTTGGGCAATTTCATGCTCCCAACTTTGTGGGAACAGTTTGGGGATGGCCCCTTCCTGTTCCAACATGACTGTGCACCAGTGCACAAAGCAAAGGCAATAAAGACATGGATGAGGGAGGTTGTTATGGAGGAACTTGACTGGCCTGCACAGAGTCCTGACCTCAACCCAATAGAACACCTTTTGGCCGAATTAGAGCAGAGACTGCGAGCCAGGCCTTCTCATCCAACATCAGTGCCTGACCTCACAAATGCACTTCTGGAAGAATGGCCAAACATTCCCATAGACACACTCCTACACCTTATGGACAGCCTTCCCAGAAGAGTTGAAGCTATTATAGCTGCAAATGGTGGCCCAACTCTATACTGAACCCTGGGCTGCCATTATAGTTCATGTGTGTGTAAAGGCACATTTCCCACTACTTAGGACAATCTATTGTATATTACTTGTGATACTGAACATGGCTATGGACTTAGGGCTGGTTCACACCACAGCAATGGAGAACACATTTGCTCACTGCTCAATAGCTAAATGGCTAGCAAAACCACCTGGTACCCTAAAGGTTGCTAGTTCACATCCCGGATATGTTAATACTTGTGTTGAAGTTTATAATAAACCCCTGGTTGGGTTTCTCACCACAACCCGAAGACAAGCTGGAATTTTATTTATCTCTTGTCCAAATAGTCTGTAATGTAAGCAAGTTATTTTGGGACTTTAAATTGGAAGCTGCAGCCAGGGACTTGGACATTTCAAATTGTAGGGTTTGCACTGCACAGGTTCATCTGGTTAGAAAACTGTTGCTTCGATCAGTGTTTCTCAACTCCAGTCCTCAAGGCATCCCAACAGGTCATGCTTTCAGGATTTCCCTCAGATGAAACAGCTATGGTAATTACTAAGGCAGTGAAACTGATCAAATCACCTTTGAAAAATAATAGAAAGCCTGAAAACATGACCTGTTGGGGGTACTTGAGGACAGGGTTGATAACCACTGACTTAGAATTTTGTCCTGGACTTATACTGATCTGAAGAACATAGCCAAGGGTTAACACAGCAAATAGTATTGGTATGGCAGCCTTTCAGGTCAAATAAATTAGAAAAGACAGATTGAAAGATAGTGGTGGGCGTGTACTTCTATTGGGCGTGTGTCAGTGCTAGCTTATATAAGGGACTTCAGTAGGGGGTGCTGGTTTGGCCTGATGAGAGGTCAGGTTTGGTGCTGTGGTTTTTGTGGAAGAAGCAATGATATTTTGCTAATGACAAATGTTTTACTAGAGCTATTTGTTTGCTGAAATGATTGTGCATTTTGATCATCAAAAGTGGCTTGATTTTACCATGCTGTCCAATTGGGGTGTGTATTGTTTGTCTTATACTCACCAATGTTCTTGGTTTAATATGTGCCTTTTTTAATATTATGTTGTAATGCTTTGTTAAAATGACTGTTAATTATCTTTCTGTAATTTTGCAGCTAATGTCATGTGGATGTTTAGTCATTTTATGAAATGTGTGTGCAGTTATGGACGGTGAAACTAAAATTTACCACTGTAAGGTTTAGTCCAATTTTAGATTGTAAGCTTCTATGAGCAGGGCCCTTCGAACCCAATTGCTAACTGTTTTGCTAAATGTGTATATACTGCAAATACTTTAATGCCAGTAAATATGTACATACTTGTGTGTGTTGGCAAAATAAAATGAAATTGATTTTACTTGTTCTCATTTGTAACGTTTTTAATTAGTTTTGGGGGGTGGTGGTTTTGGGGAACTGGATTACCTCCTCAAGACCAGTTCACACTGCTGCGGTGTTTGAGATCGGATGTGATTCGCACTGCAGTGCAAATCACATGCGATCTGTGCTATGCAAATTCAGCCATACAGATAGTATGGCTGAATTTGCATCGCACCCTGACCATACTCGCACAGGACCCTTTTTTGTTCCGCAGCAGAATCAGATCACATGGGTGGTCACATCCATGCAATCCGATTCCTGTCCGAATTTGCAGTTTGCAGTGCGATCTACAAACTGATTTGGGGGTGTCATTAGCTTTCTATTAACCCACCTAGTAGTTTGCATATGGCAGCGTGAACTATCTAAGTCGCGTGCGATGTGGGGATTCGCAGGGTTCTCCTATCGCACTAGTGTGAACCAGCACTGAGAAGTCATCATCTCATTGATATTTACATAGTCCTTACAGATATACATCAGGAGGAAGTGTAATGTGACTGGAAACAGGAAGTGCTGTGTGCACATGGGCTGCAAGCAACTGTGTGGTGACGCCAAATTAATCAATGAACCCCACCCACACCACATATAGCTCCCACATCCTCCCCTACATTGATCAAAATGTAATTTCAACTTGCTTGTGGCTATAATGTATTGTCTCCCCCCCCCCCAATCCATACCAAGCCCTTTGGCTCAGGGATGGATTTTAAGTGGAAGGCCACTCCAAATGTTATTACAAAACACTGGGGGATTCCCCCCAAACCCTTTCTGCACATGCAGCCTGGAGGTCAGGATGGGGGGGGGGGCAAGTGAGGGCCTGCCCCCCTCCTGGAACAAACCAGGCCACATGCCTTTAACATGAGGCGGTGTGTGCTTTGGGGTGGGGGGCTCTGTGTGCCCCCCCTCAGAGCCTCTTGTACCTATGTTGATGAGGACAAGGGCCTCTTCCCGACAACTGTGGTGGTTGGGGGGCTGATTAAAATGTGGAAGCGCCCATTAACAAGGGGCCACCAGATCCTGGCCCCCCATGTGAATGGGTATTGGGTACATCATACCCATTCACCTAAAAAGTTTAAAAATGTATTTAAAAATGGAGACATTTTTTGTCCCATCTTTTATGTTAAAGTGTCTCGTGATGTACATCCATGGTCAATAGGGATGGTCCCCCGGTTCGACTCAAAAGTATGTTCGAATCGAACATCGGGGGGGTTGCCGAATCCTGAACATTATGGGGTGCTGGTGGGAAATTTAAATGGCCCATAATGCAGTGAAATTGTGGGGGAATGCTGCCCGCTGATTGGCCAAAGCATGTATATGCGCTTTAGCCAATCACAGCATGCTCTGCTGTGAGAGCCACGATTGGCCAAAGGAAGGATGCCTTTGGCCAATCATTGCTCAGCGGGTCTGAGTCCACGCCCACACTATATAAGGCCACTTACACAGAGGCCGAATATAGTGAAAACATTTGCGGAGATAGTAAAAGGTTAGGCAGTGGCATAGGAATATATATGTACAGTATGGTGTATATAATACACTGCATTCATTTATTTCAGGGACTTATATAGCGCTGTTGCTTTACATATATATTGTACATTCACATCAGTCCCTACCCTCAAGGAGCTTACAATCTATGGTCCCTAACTCACATTCATACATATATTAGGGCCAATTTAAACAGGATCTAATTTACCTACCTGCATGTCTTTGGAGTGTGGGAGAAAAACAGAGTACCTGGAGGAATCCCACACAGACACAGGGAGAGCATGCAATCTCCAGGCAAGTAGTGTTGTGGTTGGGAATTGAACCAGTGACCCATTTGCTCCCAGGTGAAAGTGCTAACCACTACACCACTGTGTAGACTATACACAGTGCATGCACGCTTGGAAAAGGGTCTGGCATAGATTTTAAGAGGAACTCCACGCCAAAATTAAACAGGCATTTTGGGTAGGGGTCCCCCGCAAAGTCCGTACCATGCCCTTCAGGTCTGGTATGGATTTCAAGAGGAACCCCATGGCAAATTTTGGGAAAATGGCATTGGGGTCCCTCCACAATGCAAACCAGACCCCAAAGCACCCTCCCCATGTTGAGGGCATGTGGCCTGATAAGGTTCAGAGGGGGCGCACTCACTCGTCCCCAACCCCCCCCCCCGCCATGCCAGGGCTGCATGCTCGCATAAGGGTCTGGTTTGGATTTTGGAGGGAGCCCAACATCATTTTTCATAAATTTGGTGTGGGGTACCCCTTAAAATCCATACCAGACCCGAAGGGCCTGGTATGGACTGGGGGGGACCCCAACGCAATGCTTTTTCAGTGATCTTTATCTATATTGCAGGGAACCAGCAATACATTCCAGCCACGACCCATTTTGAATGACAATTTTTCCTTTACAAATGTCATTTTGCGGTGCCACTGTTCTAAACATCACAGAGATCCATACTAAGGGGACCCGTCAAGCACGATATTTAAGCACTTACCACCCGCCCACCGCAGCTTGATGGCGGCAAAGTGGTTCATTATCGCAAACCGCCCTCACCTGACGGCAGCTGTGATGACTAGCATTGTGAGTGCGCGCATGCTGCTGGAGGCACGCTCGGGCACTCACTGTGTTCCGGGGGGGGGGCAGGGAGCGGGTAGGGCAGACTCGATCGCCACTGACTACCCATGATGGCCCCTTTGCAGTGAAAGAACGGAGGTCCATGTAAGTAAACACAGATCTCCATTCGGACAGAGGGGGAAGGGCGGTGATCACAGGCTTCCTGTATATGAAAGCCGTGATCACTTCCCTCCCCCTGGCAGCCCAGCCCCCATACAGTTAGAACTCCCCATAGGGAACACAGTTAACCCTCTCCAGGTTAACCCCTTCACTGCCAATGGCATTTCTACAGTAAGCAGTGCATTTTTAGACCACTGATCGCTGTATAAATGCCAATGGTCCAAAAAAAAATGTCTAAATGGTCTGACATGACTGCCGCAATATTGCAGTGCCGCTAAAAATCGCAGATCGCCGCCATTACTAGTAAAAATTTTTAGAAAATACAACTCCAGAAATTAATTTGCATCATCCCTAAACGCAGCAACTTTTGCACAAACAAAACAATAAACGCAGATTGCGATTTTTTTTTAACAAAGAAAGGAGGAAGAATATAAATCGGCCAAAAACAGGTAAATAAAATGATTTTTATTTTTTTATAATTGGATTTGTATTTTAGCAAAAATTAAGAAAAACTGGTTATTTTGAAAAATTGTCGCTCTTTTTTTATTTAGAGCGGCGATCAGAAATGCCAGAGGAGATCAAATATCACCAAAAGAAAGCTCTATTTGTGGGTAAAAAAGGACGCAAATTTCGTTTGGGTACAACGTTGCACGACCGCACAATTGTCAGTTAAAGCAACACAGTGCCAAATCGCAAAAAGTGCTCAGGTCCTAAAGCGTGAATTCCTTCCAGGGCTGAAGTGGTTAAAGGAATATTTTTTTTTGTCAATTTAAGGCTGGGTTCACACTATCCGACAAAAAAAGGTCCAACTTTGATCCTACTTTGCTGTGCGATTTACGGTTCTACATACGGTCAAAGTCGAACCGTTTTTTGTGAACAGGGATCCGACAATACCATGCGACTCTGGGGATCTTGAAGGGGAACTCCACGCCCAATTTTTTTTTAAAAAATGTAATGGGTCCCCCTCCTGGAGCATACCAGGCCCTTTGGTCTGGTACAGATTTTAAGGGGAACCCCCACGCCAGGCCAGGAAAGGAGGTTTGGACGAGGGAGCGCCCCCCTCCTGGACCATACCAGGCCGCATGCCCTCAACATGGGGAGTATGGGTGCTTTGGGGCACCCCCACCCCAAAGCACCTTGTCCCCATGTTGATAAGGACAAGGGCCTCTCCGCAACAACCCTTGCCGGTGGTTGTCGGGGTCTGCGGGCGGGGACTTAACAGTATGGGGTACATCGTACCCCTACCCATTTACCTGGAAAGAAAGTGTACAAAAAAAACACACTACACAGGTTTTTAAAATATTTTATTAAATCAGCTCCGGTGTCTTCTATCCCTCTCCGGTGTCTTCGCTCTTTTGCGGGGGTCTTCTATCTTCTGAGGGGTCTTCTTTCTTCTCCTTCTCTGCGGCGTCTTATGCTCTTTTTCCGGTCTTCTCCGCTGGCCCCTTCCCTCTGTTCTTCCTCTCTTCTTCTTCTTCTTCTTCCCATGTTGACACAACGCGATCTCCTTCACGAATGCCCTCTCCGCTTTGTGCTTTGCCTTATATTGGCATGGAGCGTGGCCACCCAATGACATCAGCCGGAGGCCCCGCCCCATATGATGTCACAGCTCCACCCCAAGATGTGACATCATATGGGGCGGGGCCTCCGGGTGATGTCATCGGTTGCCCACGCCCCATGCCAATATAAGGCACAGCACACAGCGAAGAGGGCATGCGTGAAGGAGATTGCGTCGTGTCAACATGGGAAGAAGAAGAAGAAGAACAGAGGGAAGGGGACAGCAGAGAAGACCGGAAAAAGAGCAGAAGACGCCGCAGAGAAGGAGAAGAAAGAAGACCCCTCAGAAGATGGAAGACCCCCGCAAAAGAGCCGAAGAAAGAAGACCCCTCAGAAGATAGAAGACCCCCGCAAAAGAGCCGAAGAAAGAAGACTCTTCAGAAGATAGAAGACCCCCACAAAAGAGCCGAAGACACCGGAGAGGGAAAAGAGAGGGCAGAAGATGCCGGAGCTGATTTAATAAAATATTTTAAAAGCCTGTGTAGTGTGTTTTTTGTACACTTTCTTTCCAGGTAAATGGGTAGGAGTAAGATGTACCCCATACTCCTTTACATAGGGTGGGGAGCCGGCATCTGGGGGCCCCCATGTTAAAGGGGGCTTCCAGATTCTGATGAGTCCCCGCCCGCAGACCCCGACAACCACTGGCAAGGGTTGTCGGGAAGAGGCCCTTGTCCTCATCAACATGGGGTCAAGGTGCTTTGGGGTGGGGGGGTGCAGAGCCCCCCCTGCCCCAAAGCACCCATACTCCCCATGTTGAGGGCATGTGGCCTGGTATTGTCCAGGGGGGCACACGCTCGTCCCCACCCCCTTTCCTGGCCTGCCGGGCTGCATGCTCGGATAAGGGTCTGGTATGGATTTTGGGGGGGTTTTTTTGGCGTGGGGATTCCCCCTTAAAAACCGTACCAGACCAAAGGGCCTGGTATGCTCCTGGAGGGGGACCTATGCCATTTTTAAAAAAAAAAAATTGGGCGTGGAGTTCCCCTTCAAGATCCCCAGAGCATAAGTTGCATGCCAAAGTCGGATCAGTGAAGACACTAATCCGACTTTGATCCGACCTCAATGCCTTTCAATGGGCTAAAGTAGGATCAAAGTCAGACAAAAGTAGTACAGGAACCTTTTTCAAAGTCGGTCCAACTTTGAAAAACACAAGTCGGACCAGTTAAGACGGCTCTCATAGGGAATCATTGTTTTTGTGACGTAATGCAACTTGTGCTCCTAATGTCGGTCCGAGAATCGGACTAGTGTGAAACCAGCCTAACCATTATTAAAACCACTGCTCCTGAAAAAAAAAAATATAAACTTTTTTTCTATTCAGAATCCTATTTCCACTAGGGCTAAGGCTGTTAAAATTAGAGAGAGGGGTGGTAATTTTTTTTTTTTTTTTTTTTATGGCAATGAACTTGCATACAAGCATTAAATGGAGGAATTCTGAAATCACAGGTTCAATTACAGCCAACATCAGGCTCTTAGAACATGTGATCTGAGAGGCATCTTCACAGGCACATAGATGCCGCATGTGAGTTAATTTACTCCCTTTTGTGAGAGCTGAAGTTGTAATTGCCTTTAATTTGGGAGTTATTTTAAAGCACTGCTGGAGTAGATTTGGGAGGTATAGTAAATCAGGGCCAGTGTGTTGAAAATTTTGTAAAAAAAAACTGAAAAAAAGATGCTCCCACCGCCGTTTCGGATGCGTCATCTTCCAGGATGTAAGGTAGGGTAGGGTCCGGATGTTTTAGGACTGGTGCAGAGGTGAAGAGTCTCTTGAGCAGTTGGAATGCCGTCTGGGCCTCTGAAGTCCATAGGAAGGGTGTGTTCAGCTTTGTGAGCTGGGTGATGGGGGCAAGGATAGCCGAGAACCCCTTAATAAATTTTCTATAGAAATTGGGAAAGCTAACAAAGCGTTGAACCGCCTGTCAGTAGATGCTGGCCACTCTACAATAGCAGAAACCTTCTGGGGGTCCATGGTTATGCCAGAAACAGAAAGGATGAAGCCCAGGAAGGAGATACTAGAGCATTCAAATGCACACTTCTCAGCCTTAGTGTAAAGTCCGTGCTGATGAAGGCCGCTCAGCACACTCTTAACATGACTACGGTGCTCTTCCAGGGACGAGGAGAATATGAGGACATCATCCAGATATACCACTATGAATAGGTCAAGGAAATCCCGGAAAATGTCGTTGACAAGGTGTTGAAAGGTGGCCGGGGTGCTGCACAGCCCAAACGGCATGACCAAATATTCGTAGTGGCCAAATCGAGTTCAGAAGGCTGTCTTCCACTCATCCCCCTCTCTGATACGGATGAGGTTTTAGGCCCCTCTGAGGTCTAATTTTGAGAAGACCATGGCCGAACTGAGTCTTTGGAAAAGCTCTGGGACTAGAGGCAAGGGGTAGTGGTTCTTGACCGTGATCTTATTGAGGTCCTGGTAGTCAACGCAGGGTCTTAAAGTCTTGTCTTTCGACAAAGAATACTCCCCATGTTGAGGGCATGTGGCCTGGTATGGTCCAGGGGGGGCGCACGCTCGTCCCCACCCCCTTTCCTGGCCTGCCGGGCTGCATGCTCGGATAAGGGTCTGGTATGGATTTCGGGGGGTGCCATGCCTTTTTTTTTGGCGTGGGGGTTCCCCCTTAAAATCCGTACCAGACCAAAGGGCCTGGTATGCTCCTGGAGGGGGACTCATGCCATTTTTTTAAAAAAAATTGGGCGTGGAGTTCCCCTTCAAGATCCCCAGGGCATAAGTCGCATGCCAAAGTCGGATCAGTGAAGACACTAATCCGACTTTGATCCAACCTCAATGCCTTTCAATGGGCTAAAGTAGGATCAAAGTCGGACAAAAGTAGTACAGGAACCTTTTTCAAAGTCGGTCCGACTTTGAAAAGCACAAGTCGGACCAGTTAAGACAGCTCTCATAGGGAATCATTGTTTTTGTGACGTAATGCAACTTGTGCTCCTAATGTCGGTCCGAGAATCAGACTAGTGTGAAACCAGCCTAACCATTATTAAAACCACTGCTCCTGAAAAAAAAAAAAAATTATAAACTTTTTTTCTATTCAGACATTTCCCCTAGGGCTTAATAAATTTTCTATAGAAATTGGGAAAGCTAACAAAGCGTTGAACCTCCTGTCAGTAGATGCTGGCCACTCTACAATAGCATAAACCTTCTGGGGGTCCATGGTTATGCCAGAAACAGAAAGGATGAAGCCCAGGAAGGAGATACTAGAGCATTCAAATGCACACTTCTCAGCCTTAGTGTAAAGTCTGTGCTGATGAAGGCCGCTCAGCAGACTTTTAACATGACTACGGTGCTCTTCCAGGGACGAGGAGAATATGAGGACATCATCCAGATATACCACTATGAATAGGTCAAGGAAATCCCTGAAAATGTCGTTGACAAGGTGTTGAAAGGTGGCCGGGGCGCTGCACAGCCCAAACGGCATGACCAAATATTCGTAGTGGCCAAATCGAGTTCAGAAGGCTGTCTTCCACTCATCCCCCTCTCTGATACGGATGAGGTTTTAGGCCCCTCTGAGGTCTAATTTTGAGAAGACCATGGCCGAACCGAGTCTTTGGAAAAGCTCTGGGACTAGAGGCAAGGGGTAGTGGTTCTTGACCGTGATCTTATTGAGGTCCTGGTAGTCAACGCAGCGTCTTAAAGTCTTGTCTTTCGACAAAGAATACTCCCCATTTTGAGGGCATGTGGCCTGCTATGGTCCGGGGGGGCGCACGCTCGTCCCCACCCCCTTTCCTGGCCTGCCGGGCTGCATGCTCGGATAAGGGTCTGGTATCGATTTCGGGGGGCGCCATGCCTTTTTTTTGGCGTGGGGGTTCCCCCTTAAAATCCGTACCAGACCAAAGGGCCTGGTATGCTCCTGGAGGGGGACCCATGCCATTTGTTTTTAAAAAATTGGGCATGGAGTTCCCCTTCAAGATCCCCAGAGCATAAGTCGCATGCCAAAGTCGGATCAGTGAAAACACTAATCCGACTTTGATCCGACCTCAATGCCTTTCAATGGGCTAAAGTAGGATCAAAGTAGGAAAAAAGTAGTACAGGAACCTTTTTCAAAGACGGTTCGACTTTGAAAAGCACAAGTCGGACCAGTTAAGACAGCTCTCATAGGCAATCATTGTTTTTGTGACGTAATGCAACTTGTGCTCCTAATGTCGGTCCGAGAATCGGACTAGTGTGAAACCAGCCTAACCATTATTAAAACCACTGCTCCTGAAAAAAAAAAAAATAAACTTTTTTTCTATTCAGAATCCTATTTCCACTAGGGCTAAGGCTGTTAAAATTAGAGAGAGGGGTGGTAATTTTTTTTTTTTTTTTTATGGCAATGAACTTGCATACAAGCATTAAATGGAGGAATTCTGAAATCACAGGTTCAATTACAGCCAACATCAGGCTCTTAGAACATGTGATCTGAGAGGCATCTTCACAGGCACATAGATGCCGCATGTGAGTTAATTTACTCCCTTTTGTGAGAGCTGAAGTTGTAATTGCCTTTAATTTGGGAGTTATTTTAAAGCACTGCTGGAGTAGATTTGGGAGGTATAGTAAATCAGGGCCAGTGTGTTGAAAAGTTAAAGAAAAGAATGTATTGACCACACCGAGTCCCTGTGACTTAAAAATAAAAAAAAAATTTACATAATGTAGAAAAAAAGTCAAAAAAAAATGCTAAAAAAAGTTGTGTGACCGGGACTAAATGATATGGAGGTTTTAGATGAGGTCGTC
>BLSH010131505.1:11449-22162 GCA_018402905.1 Glandirana rugosa | reverse complement strand
GTCATGTGCAGTTAGTGCAAATTTGGTCTGTTGGCACAGCAGGTGGTATCCTGTAGCTGCCTCTGTGGTGGTGTGAAGGAGGGATCCGGGTCAAGACGTACCAAGGGTCCATACGATATATGATTTCCTTTATGGTCAAAAGGGGAGGGAACAAAAGTATCACAATGTGCTGATGGGCATTAAGAAATAAGGAGACGTACTTAATAAAATAAATAATCACATAGATCCCATGTGCCCAAAACCCTGTTACTGGGTCCCAGGTGTGTGGCTAACCAACTGATACTACAGATATCCTGCATATTATAAAGACAGCCAAATAAGAAAGGACGCTAACCATCAATAAGGGGGAGGAGGATCTGCCCCAATTCCCCTGGGGGGATTCGTCCCAAAGAGGACCCCAAGCTGGCAGGGCTTAGTCTCCCCCATTGGGGATATATATCTGTTTTGTCCCCATTTGCCTCGGGATACTGCGGGATCTGCCACAGGTCCACCAATACGGGAGGTGCCTAGATGGTAATAATACAATAAGATCAGCCATAATATGTATGCCATGCACGATTGTAGAGTGCATCAGTCTTGTAGTATTAAAATAAGCCCACATAGGCCACACAATTGTCCCCTCCAACAGGCACCCAACAAGTGGTCTGTGGGGTTACAGTTCTAAATTGTAAAGGAGGGGGATTACCTTAGCTGAGAGAAGTCCCGTCTTATTACATAAACCTACAAAAGTCCATATGTCCACAGAAAGGAATGGTGTATCAAGAGAGCACTAGGTGGGCAGTTCCTCCCAGAAACAGGAAACGATCTCTGTAAGACAACAAAAATATACAGGGGGCGCCTCAAAGTGCAATATTTATAAGAATTTTAAGAGGCCGTTTCTTCACTGCACATGCAGCGAGATGGCGTTGGCACATCTAGTACACTGTATATCTCCTAAACCGTGCAGGTTTGGGAGATATGCAGGGAACCTACAGGTAAGCCTTATTATAGGCTTACCTATAGGTTAAAGTGGTTGTCACAGGTTGACAACCACTTTAATGGAGCAGCTAAAGTCCTTCTCTACATCCAATGAGTGGTGACCTGGATCGGACCATCCAACACCACCTCCAGCGGCTGGCTACCAACCTGGAACCTGGGCGATCCCTCTGTTGATACTACTAGATATGCACATTCACATGTGAGTGTTTATTTGCTGCTCCATTAAAGTTCTTATAAATACTGCACTTAGAGGTGCCCCCTGTGTTCTTGTCTTTTTGGGGGTTTTTTTGCTACAGAGCACCTAACCCACTTCTCATCACCAAATTATATAGCACAAAGAGCACAAGTGATCATCAGCTCAGGATCAAAAGGTATTCATTTGCATATGTTAAACAGATATAATAAAAATGCAGTTTCTTTGGTATATTTACCAAACCCAGATGGAGCAAATATAACATGGTTAGGGTTTACATACACTTTTAACCACTTCAATACAGGGCACTTATACCAGCTTCCTGCCCAGACCAATTTTCCGCTTTCAGTACTCTCATACTTTGAACGACAATTACTCAGTCATGCTACACTGTACCCAAACAATATTTTTAGAATTTTTCTCACAGAAATAGAACTTTCTTTTGGTGGTATTTAATCAGCACTGGGTTTTTTATTTTTTGCGATATAAGTGAAAAAAGAGTGAAAGTTTTGAAAAAAAATACTTTTTTTTGCTTCTATTATTACATTTTGCAAATATGTAATTTTTGTTCAGAAACTTGGGCCGAAATTTATACTGCTACATATCTTTGGTAAAAAATAACCCAAGCTAGTGCTCCGAATTTGTTTTTTGTCAAAATTTGGAATATTCGTTATTTCAGAAACATCTGAATAACGTAAAACCATTTCACAAACTTTTTTGAAAACAAATTTTTGAAAAGAATGAAAATCAGAAAGAATGAAAATTCGAAATTAAAAAATCTGAAAGAACAAAAATCCGAAATTCGAAAATCTGAAAATTCAGAAGAACAAAAATCCAAAAATTTGAAAGAACAAAAATCCAAAAGTAAGAATGGAAATCCGAAAATAAGTACGAAAATCCAAAAATTCAAAAGAACGAAAATCTGAAAATAAGAACAAAAATCCAAAATTTTGAAAGAACGAAAATCCAAAAATAAGAACGAAAATTCGAAAATCCTAAAGAACAAAAAACATTTGGATAATTTCTATTATAATTAAATTATTAAGTTTATTATTTTTATTAACCATAACCATTATTATAGTTTTTTTTAATTATTATTATTAATTATTCCTGTTAGTGAACGTAACGAATACGAACTTATCCGAATTTACGAACTTTCAAAATAACGAATACCGCATCTATCTATACGAATGGAATGTACCGAATTCAAATTTTTCAGAATTTCCGATAATAAAGAATACCACATTTATATGAATGGAACAAACTGAATTTGAATGTTTCCCAAATCACGAATTACCGATAATAACGAATA
Source organism: Glandirana rugosa (assembly GCA_018402905.1). Classification (NCBI taxonomy): domain Eukaryota; kingdom Metazoa; phylum Chordata; class Amphibia; order Anura; family Ranidae; genus Glandirana; species Glandirana rugosa. Next base: position 19,679 of record BLSH010131505.1, on the reverse strand, counting down.
CCGCATCTATATGAATGGAACCAACCAAATTCAAATGTTTCTGAATGTACAAATTTATTCGAAATAACAAATTTTGATCATAACGAATGATCCGAAAAACAAAAGAGAAAAATTAATAAAACGAAAACGAAACAAATGAATTTTTCGGCTGTGCACATGTCTAGTGTATATTATTTAGTCTGTGTAAAAGTTATAGATTCTACAAGCTATGGTACCATAGCAATCATTGAAAATTGATCACACCTGATCACAAATGATGTACTGATGGCCTAACTCATTTCTTGAGGCCCTGAAATGTCAGGACAGTACAAATACACCCCAAATGACCCCTTTTTGGAAAGTACATAGTTCAAGGTATTTAGTAAGAGGCATGGTGAGTTTTTTGAAGTTGTTAATTTTCCCAGAATTTTTAGGAAAATTAAGAAATTATTTTTTTTTACACAAAATTGTCATATTAACAAATTATTTCTCACACACGGCATAGGCATACCTGCAATGACACCCCAAAATACATTCTGCTACTCATCCTGAGTATGGTGATACCACATATGTGAGACTTTTACACAGCCTAGCCACATACCGACGCCCAACAGTCAAGTAGCACCTTCAGGTGTTCTAGTAGCATGAATTACACATATAATTTCCTGACTACCTATCACATCTGTGAAGACCCTGGAGCACCAGGACAATTTAAAATGCCCACAAAACACAAGACAGGTACTCTGATGGGTCTGGAGAGAGGTAATCAGGTACTCTGATGGGCTGCAGATAGATGCTCAGGTACTCTGATGGGCTGCAGCTAGGTACGTGGGTACTCTGATTGGCTGCAGATAGGTACTCGGGTACTCTGATGAGCGGCAGATGGGCTGGAGACAGGTTCTTGGTTACTCTGATGGGCTGAGACAGGAACTTGGGTACTCTGATGGGCTTGAGACAAGTACTCGGGTACTCTGATGGGCTGCAGATAGGTACTTGGGTACTCTGACTGGCTGCAGATAGGTACTCTGATGGGCTGGAGACAGGTACTCGGGTACTTTGATGAGCTTGAGACGGGTACCCAGGTAGTCTGATGGGCTGGAGACAGGTACTCGGGTACTTTGATGAGCTTGAGACAGGTACTCTGGTACTCTGATGGGCTGGAGACAGATACTCAGGTACTATGATGGGTCTGGAGAGAGGTACTCAGGTACTCTGATGGGCTGCAGATAGATGTTCAGGTACTCTGATGGGCTGCAGATAGGTACTTGGGTACTCTGATGGGCTGGTGACAGGTACTTGGGTACTCTGATGGGTTGATGACAGGTACTCGGGTACTGTGATGGGCTGGTGACATGTACTCGGTACTCAGATGGGTTGATGACAGGTACTCGGGTACTGTGATGAGCTTGTGACAGGTACTCGGGTACTCAGATGGGTTGGTGACAGGTACTCGGGTACTCTGATGGGCTGGAGGCAGATACTTGGGTACTATGATGGGTCTGGAGAGAGGTACTCAGGTACTCTGATGGGCTGCAGATAGATGTTCAGGTACTCTGATGGGCTGCAGATAGGTACTTGGGTACTCTGATGGGCTGCAGCTAGGTACTTGGGTACTCTGTTTGGCTGCAGATAGGAACTCTGGTACTCTTATGGGCGGCAGATAGGTACTCAGATGGGCTGGAGACAGGTTCTTGGCTACTCTGATGGGCTGAGACAGGTACTTGGGTACTCTGATGGGCTTGAGACAGGTACTCGGGTACTCTGATGGGCTGCAGATAGGTACTTGGGTACTCTGACTGGCTGCAGATAGGTACTCTGTTGGGCTGGAGACAGGTACTCGGGTACTTTGATGAGCTTGAGACAGGTACTCAGGTACTCTGATGGGCTGGAGACAGGTACTCGGGTACTATGATGGGTTTGGAGAGAGGTACTCAGGTACTCTAATGGGTCTGGAGAGAGGTACTCAGGTACTCTGATGGGCCGCAGATAAATGTTCAGGTACTCTGATGAGCTGCAGATTGGTACTTGGTTACTTGGTTACTCTGATGGGCTGGAGACACGTACTCTGATGGGCTGAAGACAAGTACTTGGGTACTCTCATGGGCTGAAGACAGGTACTCGGGCACTCTGATGAGCTAGAGACAGGTACTTGGGTACTCTGATGGGCTGGAGACAGGTACTCAGCTACTCTGATGGTCTGGATACAGGTAATCGGGTACTCTGATGGGCTTGAGACAAGTACTCAGGTACTCTGATGGGCTGCAGATAGGTACTTGGGTACTCTGATTGGCTGCAGATAGGTACTCGGGTACTCTGATGGGCGGCAGATAGGTGCTCAGATGGGCTGGAGACAGATTCTTGGCTACTCTGATGGGCTGAGACAGGTACTTGGGTACTCTGATGGGCTTGAGACAGGTACTCGGGTACTCTGATGGGCTGCAGATAGGTAGTTGGGTACTCTGACTGGCTGCAGATAGGTACTCTGATGGGCTGGAGACAGGTACTCGGGTATTTTGATGAGCTTGATACAGGTACTCAGGTACTCTGATGGGCTGGAGACAAGCACTCGGGTACTCTGATGGGCTTGAGACAGGTACTCAACTACTCTGATGGTCTGGATACAGGTACTCGGGTACTCTGATGGGCTTGAGACAAATACTCAGGTACTCTGATGGGCTGGAGATAGGTACTCGGGTACTCTGATGGGCTGCAGATAGGTACATGGGTACTCTGATGGGCTTGAGACAGGTACTCGGGTACTCTGATGGGCTGCAGATAGGTACTTGGGTACTCTGACTGGCTGCAGATAGGTACTCTGATGGGCTGGAGACAGGTACTCAACTACTCTGATGGTCTGGATACAGGTACTCGGGTACTCTGATGGGCTTGAGACAAATACTCAGGTACTCTGATGGGCTGGAGATAGGTGCTCGGGTACTCTGATGGGCTGCAGATAGGTACTTGGGTACTCTGATGGGCTTGAGACAGGTACTCGGGTACTCTGATGGGCTGCAGATAGGTACTTGGGTACTCTGACTGGCTGCAGATAGGTACTCTGATGGGCTGGAGACAGGTACTCGGGTACTTTGATGAGCTTGAGACAGGTACTCAGGTACTCTGATGGGCTGGAGATAGGTACTCGGGTACTTTGATGAGCTTGAGACAGGTACTCTGGTACTCTGATGGGCTGGAGACAGATACTCGGGTACTCGGGGCTGCAGATAGGTACTCAAGTACTATGAGCTGCAAATAGGTACTCGGGTACTCTGATCAGCAGATAGGTACTCAGGTACTCTGGGCTGCAGATGGGTACTCGGGTACTCTGAGCTGCAGATAGGTACTCTGGTAATCTGGGCTGCAGATGGGTACTCTGGGCTGCAGATAGGTACTCAGATACTCTGGTGTGGAGACAGGTCCTATTTATTTTGCGGGAAATCTGGGATCTGTATTTTGCACTCTAATTGGTAACTCACTGCTACCAGATCTCCTCCTCACACTGGAACAGTATGTGAGGAAGAGAACCCAGTAACAGCGTGTTTCCGCCATTTGTTGACATTTGTGACTGGCTGTGATTGGACACAGCTGGTCATGTAGTAAATAGCCAATTTCATTTGTTCTTTACCCTGATCGAGGATGGGCTGTTTATGAGGGACACGCCTTATCCCCAATCACCGTGCTGCGCACCCCGACGATCACCGTGGGTGCGCATGACCGACGAGAGCGAGGACAACATAAGTGACCAGCTGTGATTGGACACAGCCAGTCACAAGGGTGAAGAGCCATTTTCATTGGCTCTTTACCCTGATCAGGGATGGGCTGTGTCCCAAGGGACACACCTCGCCCCCGAATGCCGGACTGCGTGCCCCCGAGGACGTGTATGAGCGGCAAGAATGGGCAGGTTGTCATATGACGCCCACCCAGTGGGAGGAGAGGTTCCTGCCAGCGTCATTTTACAACGTGCCGGTAGGGAAGTGGTTAAAAAAGTAGCAAAATCTTAGCAGGTTAGCTGTCAGCCCCTTCGTGAAAAAGATATGTCAGTCCAACAACCACTTTAATACGCACATTTTAATTATAACAGACTAATGACTACAAGCAGCAGAGGCTAAAATTATAAAAATATTTTTCAACTTTGTGATTAACATATCAGGAGGCCCCAGTTAAAAATCTACACCTGATTTATATGGTGCTGTGGTTATACCTCGGAGAAATTACCTAAATTACTGAAGCAAAATGTTTGGTAGTAAAATCCCAAATATGAAATCATTCTGGATGGCTTATTTAATATCATTATCAAAAGCTCTGGATGGTTAATCCTTGGATACTGCTTTATCATTCTAGTCTTTATAAATGCATTTCATTTGCTTTCCAAGTATACAGATGCTCTGGTGTTTACCTTATATTTTATAGTGTATAGTGATACATATAGTGATGTGACCTATGTTTTACACAAATGTTATTGTTTGGCTGTCTTTTCAGTTTTTTGTTCATCCGTTAAATGTATTGTATTGTATGTTATATTATTGTGGATCTTTTTTTTTACCGCAGATATGTTTTTCTAAATTAATTTTACCAATACTATTATTCATATTTTCATGTTTCATAAATGTTCACCTCCATCGACCCAATGCATCGACCCAATGCCCTGTCTATACTTGGTTATGTCCAGGAATTAATTCACCTCCAATGCACTGTGGATTTGAAAATGACCTGACTAAAAGGGACAATGTTTCTTTAGCACTTTGCCAGTGTCTATGTAACACCCCAAATATCAATGATCTGTCATTGGGCAGAGAGTGACATCAGGTCCTGCAGATTTCCCTGGGTAAATATATACTGGGGGCCTGTTAGAGTCAGATGTAATGTGGCTCAGCTTTTAATGAATAACCACATATGGCCATTTCCATATTTGGTCAAAGATGTCACCCAGGAGATTTCCACAACACCAAAACGTATATCCTGCGCTTGAAAATCAGGCCATACATGGATGCTGGTCTAAGCTCTTGGCTTGATATTTTAGGATAAGTGCCGCCTTGCTGCCCCCAGAGGACTGGGGACATCCCGAACCACTGAGGTAAAAACACAAAAGAGCACACTGGCCTAGCACATTATCCTCAATCAATAGTTTATTATAAAATAGAGAATTATACTCACAAACAAACTCTTGGTTACAGCATATCAAGATAAACACAGTTTTGCATCCATGGTATCACATTCCAAACGAACACTGTCCTGAGTGTACTGACTGATGCGTTTCGAGGTTGTACCTCTTCCTGAGAGCCAGTAATGTGGCTCAGCTTTTAATGAATAACCACATATGGCCATTGCCATATTTGGTCAAATACAGTGCCTTGAAAAAGTATTCATACCCCTTGAAATTTTCCACATTTTGTCATGTAACAACTAAAAACGTAAATGTATTGTATTGGGCTTTTATGTGATAGATCAACACAAAGTGGCACATAATTGTGAAGTGGAAAGAAAATGATAAATGGTTATCGACATTTTTTACAAATAAATATGTGAAAAGTGTGGCATGCATTTGTATTCAGCCCCCTTTACTCTGATACCCCTAACTTAAATCTAGTGGAACCAATTGTCTTCAGAAGTAAGCTAATTAGTAAATAGAGTTCATCTGTGTGTAATTTAAACTCAGTGTAAATACAGCTGTTCTGTGAAGCCCTCAGAGGTTTGTTAGAGAACCTTAGTGAACAAACAGCATCTTGACGGCCAAGGAACACAACAGACAGGTAAGGGATAAAGTTGTGGATAAGTTTAAAGCGGGGTTAGGTTATAAAAAGTATCCCAAACTTTGAACATCTCACAGAGCACTGTTCAATCTATCATCCGAAAATGGAAAGAGCATGGCACAACTGCAAACCTACAAGACATGGCCATCCACCTAAACTGACAGACCAGGCAAGGAGAGCATTCATCAGAGAAGCAGCCAAGAGGCCCATGGTAACTCTGGAGGAGCTGCAGAGATCCACAGCTCAGGTGGGAGAAACTGTCCACAGGACAACTATTAGTCATGCACTCCACAAATCTGGCCTTTATGGAAGAGTGGCAAGAAGAAAGCCATTGTTGAAAGAAAGCCATAAGAAGTCCTGCTTGCAGTTTGCGAGAAGCCATGTGGGGGACACAGCAAACATGTGGAAGAAAGTGCTCTGGTCAGATGAGACCAAAATTTTACTTTTTGGCCTAAAATGAAAATGCTATGTGTGGTGGAAAACTAACACTGCACATCACCCTGAACACACCATCCCCACTGTGAAACATGGTGGTGGTAGCATCATGATGTGGGGATGCTTTTCTTCAGCAGGGGGGGGAAGCTGGTCAGAGTTGATGGGAAGATGGATGGAGCCAAATACAGGGCAATCTCAGAAGAAAACCTGTTAGAGTCTGCAAAATACTTAAGCCTGGGGCGGAGGTTCACCTTCCAGCAGGACAACGACCCTAAACATACAGCCAGAGCTACGATGGAGTGGGTTAGATCAAAGCATATTCATGTGTTAGAATGGCTCAGTCATAGACTAGACCTAAATCCAATTGAGAATCTGTGGCAAGACTTGAAAATTGCTGTTCACAGACGCTCTCCATCCAATCTGACAGAGCTTGAGCTATTTTGCAAAGAAGAATGGGCAAAAATGTTAATCTCTAGATGTTCAAAGCTGGTAGAGACATCCCCAAAAAGACTTGCAGCTGTAATTGCAGAGAAAGGTGGTTCTACAAAGTATTATTATTATTATTATTATACAGGATTTATATAGCGCCAACAGTTTGCGCAGCGCTTTACAAGATAAAGAGACATTACAGCAACAGTACAGTTTAAAACAAGAGGGTTAGAGGGCCCTGCTCCTGAGAGCTTACAATCTAAGAGGGGGGGCTGGTGAAACAAAAGGTAGGGACAGTGGGGGATGAACTGATGAGGGGAGTTGGAGATTCCATTGTTAGTTGGAGGCAGGATAGGCCTCCTTGAAGAGATGAGTTTTCAGGGATTGCCTAAAAGTGGACAGAGTAGGGGATAGGCGGACAGATTGGGGTAGAGAGTTCCAGAGGATGGGAGCAGCTCTGGAGAAGTCCTGGAGATGTATTGACTAATGAAATTGGCTCTTTACCATGTGACCGGCTGTGTCCAATCACAACCGGTCACAGAATGACAACAAACCGTGGTAACGAGCTGTTACCGGGTTTTCCTCTTCACACACCGATCGTGTGTGAGGAGGAGATAGCGGTAAAAGCTTGTTAGCGCTTACTGTGTGCACCAATCACACTGATTCCCCCCAGTAGTAAAGAGTACCTGTCACCACCCCATCAATGTACCTGTGACAGCCCATCACAGTACCTGTCATCTGCCCATCAAAATACCCGAGTACCTGTCACCTGCCCATCAAAGTACCCAAGTACCTGTCACACGCCCATCAAAGTACCTGAGTACCTGTCACCAGCCCATCAGAGTACCCCAGTACCTGTCACCTGCCCATCAAAGTATCCTAGTACCTGTCATCTGCCCATCAAAGTACCCGAGTACCTGTCACCAGCCCATCTGAGTACCCGAGTACCTGTCACTTGCCCATAAGTGTACCTGAGTACCTGTCATCAACCCATCTGAGTACTCGAGTACCTGCCACCAGCCCATCTGAGCACCCGAGTACCTGTCACCAACCCATCACAGTACCTGTCACCAACCCATCACAGTACCCGAGTACCTGTCACCTGCCCATCAAAGTACCCGAGTACCTGTCATCAACCTATCTGAGTACCCGAGTACCTGTCACCAGCCCATCTGAGTACCCGAGTACCTGTCACCAACCCATCTGAGTACCCGAGTACCTGTCACCAGCTCATCACAGTACCCGAGTACCTGTCATCAACCCATCTGAGTACCGAGTACCTGTCACCAGCCCATCAAAGTACCCGAGTACCTGTCATCAACCCATCAGAGTACCCAAGTACTTGTCACCAGCCCATCAGAGTACTCGAGTACCTGTCATTAACTCATCAGAGTACCTGTCACCAGCCCATCTGAGTATCCAAGTACCTGTCACGAACCCATCAGAGTACCCGAGCACCTGTCACCTGCCCATCAAAGTACCCAAGTACCTGTCATCAACCCATCTGAGTACCCGAGTACCTGTCACCAGCCCATCTGAGTACCCGAGTACCTGTCACCAACCAATCCACTGTCCATGAGCCCATGAGTCTACCCGACCACTGTCCATGAGCCCATGAGTCTACCCAACTACTGTCCATG
>BLSH010131460.1:4754-19708 GCA_018402905.1 Glandirana rugosa | reverse complement strand
TCTTTCACACACCAGCCAGATGGCACATTCTTTCAATGTGGCATGCAGAGGAACAAAACCTTGCCGAGATGAACAGAAAACATTGTCAGCATAAACTTCTTAAAGCAACATATACCCTAACAAGATGGAGTAACTAAGGATAATAGGTTTTCTATCATCTACAGGCTGTAATTACGCGTACTAACGGTCAGATGATCGTACAACAAGCTGGTTGTACGACCGCTGTTGTATGACCGTTATACCATGTGTACAGGGCTTTAGTAGTGGTATAAACTCCCTACAAGATGTCTCTCTAACTTGATGAATGTAAAGTTAGGAATTTGGGTAATACAAAGATGCACACATCATAACATTCAAGCTAGGAACAAAAAACCAAGTGGATTCCCTCATCCACACAAGTGAGGTGGATAGAGGAATCCTCACTGATGTGACATTGTATTTTGACAACGGAACTCCTCTGCTGTCAGAATACACTGATCAGCAGCTGCAGCCCCTGATCAATGAAAGTTTTCGAATGTGGCCATTCAACAGAAGACAATCTAAGGATCAGCTTCTGTTGAACAGGGAGGGCCACACACAGATCGAAATTTGGCCAGTCCCTGGCAGAACGTGTGAATTTCAATTTGTCTGTACCCGTCCTAGGGGTACAACTGGGGGAGGTGATAATCGAGAAGGATCTGAAGGATCTGGGTGTTTTGGTAGATCATATGCTTAAAGCAGTAGTAAACCCATCCATTTAACAGTTTAAAAAACAGTTACATTTCGCGCAGGAAATGTAACACTCCCATTGGTTGTGCTCTAAAAACTGTCAAACCATCCAATGGTTGGTGTCATAGCTGATCACATGTGCAGCATCATGGCAGTTGTAGGTGAAACAGAGGCCAAGATGGCAGCTTCCGTGGCTGAAAATGATAGGAGGGTTTACTACCACTTTAACAACATTGGGCAATACCAAGCTGAAGTTTCTAAAGCTAGCAAAATATTTTTTGCAATAAAAAAGGTATAGACTGCAAAGAGAGAGATGTGATCATACCACTGTTCAAAACATTAGTAAAACCTCAATATGCAATTCAGTTTTGTAAACCAGTTTACAAAAAGGATGTTGTATAAATAAATAAAAAGTCCATATTACGAACTTGGTGTAAAGTTATTCACTTTAAGATCATTGCAAATGCAAAGGACAAGGGGGCACTCTTTTGGGAAGATTTACTAAAACTGGTGCACACATAACCTGGTACAAGTTTCTAACTTCAGCTTGTTTAAAAGGGTTGTAAAGGTTCAATTTTTTTCAAACATGTTATACTTACCTGCTCTGTGCAAAGGTTTTGCACAGAGCAGCCCTGATCCTCCTCTTTGCACAGAGCAGCCCTGATCCTCCTCTTCCTGGGTGCCCTGCCAGTGCTCTTGGCTCCCCCACTTCATCGGGTGCCCCCCACGGAGAGCCGCTTTTCATGGGGGCATCCATGCAGGTGTGCTCGAGTCTTGCTGCTGCGTCCATTGACATTGGGACTTGACCCCCTGGGTCTCATGTCACTGGATTTGATTGACAGCAGCGGGAGCCAATGGCTCCTTCTGCTATCAATCTATCCAATGAGGACAGAGACAGCGGCTGGAGCCACTGGGCTTGTGCACATCGCTGGAAAGGATGGGCTCAGGTAAAAAAAAAGGTCGGGGGGCTCTGGGGCAGTTGCAGCAAAGAAGGTTATTCACCTTGAGGCTGGGTTCACACTAGTCCGATTCTCGGACTGACATGAAGAGCACAAGTCGCATTACGTCACAAAAACAATGATTCCCTAAGAGAGCCGTCTTAACTGCTCCAACTTGTGTTTTTCAAAGTCGGACCAACTTTGAAAAAGGTTCCTGTACTACTTTTGTCCAACTTTGATCCTACTTCAGCCCATTGAAAGGCATTGAAGTCGGATCAAAGTCGTATCAGTGTCTTCACTGGGGATCATGAAGGGGAACTCCACACCATATTTAAAAAAAAAAAAAACTGGCATGGGGTCCCCCTCCAGGAGCATACCAGGCCCTTTGGTCTGGTACGGATTTTAAGGGGAACCCCATACCGAAAAAACGGTGTGGGGTCCCCCCCAGAATCCATACCAGACCCTTATCCGAGCACGCAGCCCGGAAGGCCAGGAAAGGGGGTGGGGACGAGCGCCCCCCCCCCCTCCTGGACCATACCAGGCCGCGTGCCCTCAACATGGGGAGTATGGGTGCTTTGGGGCAGGGGGGGCTCTGTGCCCCCCATCCCAAAGCACCTTGTCCCCATGTTGATGAGGACAAGGGCCTCTTCCCGACAACCCTGGCCGTTGATTGTCGGGGTCTGCGGGTGGGGACTTATCGGAATCTGGAAGCCCCCTTTAACAAGGGGGCCCCCAGATGCCAGCCCCCCACCCTATGTAAATGAGTATGGGGTACATCGTACCCCTACCCATTTACCTGGAAAGAAATATGTAAAAAAAAAAACACACAGCTTTTTAAAATATTTTATTAAATCTGCTCCGGCGGTCTTCTCCCCTCTCTGGCTCTTCTTTCTTCGGCTCTTTTGCGGGGTCTTCCATCTTCTGAGGGGTCTTCTTTCTTCTCCTTCTCTGCGGCGTCTTCTGCTCTTTTGCCGGTCTTCTCCATTGTCCCCTTCCCTCTGTTCTTCCTCTCTTCTTCTCCTTCTTCTTCTTCCCATGTTGACATGACGCAATCTCCTTCACAAATGCCCTCTCCGCTGTGTGCTGTGCCTTATATTGGCATGGGGCGTGGCCACCAGATGACATCACCTGGAAGCCCTGCCCCCATATGATGTCAGGGCTCCGCCCCAGGAAGCGACATCATACTGGGGCGGGATGTCATCCCTGTGCCCAGCGATCTGTGTATTATGTAGTCCTTTGCCCAGTGCTCTGTGTATTATGTAGTCCCGAGCCCAGCACTTTGTGTATTATGCAGTCCTGTACCCAGTGCTCTGTGTACTATGTAGTCCTGTGCCTAGGGATCTGTGTATTGTGCAGTCCTGTACCCAGTGCTCTGTATATTATGCAATCCTGTACCCAGCACTCTGTGTATTATGCAGTCCTATATCCAGCACTCTGTGTGCTATGCACTCCTGGTTTTATTTAACAATGCCCCTTTAAGACCCTCCCACTGTGCAATTTGACCACACCCACCCTATGATGTGGCATTCTCCTTCATAGGGGGGGGGATCGGGAGTTCCTGCACCTGTTCTCTGAGAAAAAACCCTGTGTCCAGCCACTCAAAAAGAACAGGCCACACACAGAAAGAAATGTGCCAATGGGGAGAGCTCTCCCCTGGCCTGACCATCCCTGAATTCTGCACACACCGCCTGGCCACAGCTGGATGCCAGGATTAAAAATGGGTGCTGGGAGTGCAGTTCTAACGGAAGCCTGGTATTCTGCTTCCATAGTGTTGTATTAGCCCTGTGTGACTGCACCGTTCCACCTCAGGGCGCATGCCAACGCACGCCCCTTAAGGCCCACCAAAATCCAGCACCAGGCCCATGATGCTCTTAATCCGGCCCTGGTTAGGAGTAACACTTTGAAAGGCTCTAGAGGATGTGACATACAATATATGTAGTCATGTTAAACACACAAAGGCGTGGCCAATATCTCATTACTGTCAAAGGCAGTAACAGTAGCTCCTAGCAGTGGTGTAAGTGGCCCCAATAATCCCCTCTACTTTGGTGGTCAGTGGTAGTATGCCAACCCCCCTTCATTGGTGATCAGTGGTAGTATGCTAACCAGTGTTAATTTAGTTGACTAAAACATTTTTGTCGACTAACAATACCATTTTAGTCGACTAAAATATTACTAAAAATAAAACAATTGAGATGACTAAAATATGACTAAAACTAAACTGGCATTTTAGTGGTCTGTAATGCATGTTTATACCTCAATACCATAAATAATAACATATTCGATTTTTCACTTTAGCAGTATATAATGGATATGGAAATTGTTGGGAAATGCTTAAATAATGCATTACAATTTAATTACACCCATTAGATTTTAGACAGCTAAAATGTACTGCAGATTTTAGTCGACTAAAATTTAGGACATTTTAGCAGACTAAAAAGTCCTGGAGATTTAGTTGACTAAATACGATTAAAACTAAAACCATTGCAGAAGATGAAAATGGGACTAAAACTAAAATGCAATTTTAGTCCTAAGCATAAGACTAAAACAAAATCAAAATTTGCTGCCAAAATGAACACAGATGCTAACCCCCCTTCATTGTTGGCCAGTGGTAGTATGGCAACCACCCTTCATTGTTGGTCAGTGGTAGTATGATAACTTCCCTTCACTGGTGGGTAGTGGTAGTATGCTAAACCCCACAGAACTGGTAATCAGTGTAAGGTTTAGGACTAAGGCTGAACCCCAGCATTGGTGGTCAGTGGCAGGCTTAGGCTGTAACAAGAAACTATACCCCTGCAGCACTGGTGGTTAGGGGCAGCCTTAGGCTATAATACGAACCCCCTCAATATTGGTATTAGTGTCAGGTTTTAGCTGTAATTAGAACCCCCCTACCACTGGTGATCAGGTTTATACTATGTAGCACCCTCTATCTAGTTAGGCACTAGAGTGAGTTTTTTTTTTGGTAAGGATAGGTAAATTTAAGCAGGCGTAGCTGACAGCTAGGTCTGTTTGTTTTGGTTTGTTGGGCTGCGAGTGGCTCAGAGTAGCAGCTGGTGACTCATAGGCAGAGTCACTGAGACCTCCCTCTTCTTTCCAGAGGCTTCAAGAAAGCTCTGGAAAGAGAGGAGAGGAGAGGAGGAGCTGCCTGGGGTGTTCTAAGGAGCCCTGACCAATCCCCAATCTGGATTGGCAGGGGGCAGGCCTCCTTAAATACCTAGAGTCAGCCAAGCTGAGGAGGAGAGTTCAGGTGGAAGAACTGAGAGATGTAGTGCTAGGCTGTCGGGCCTTTGAGGGAGCCCCTCCAGTCTGGGGGGGGGGGGCCTTGGGTCTGGAGCTCGGAGTGGACGGGACCCTCGTACAAACCACAAGGGTGTCCTGGCCAGGAGCAGAAGACAGTGGAGAGTACTGCGGGGCAAGTCTCCAGGAGGGATCCACCAGTCGTTGGTGAGTGACATGCACAGCCAGGAATGCTGGGAAGGCATGCCACAGCGGATTGGGAGGATGCAATCTGAAATGGGTGTAGAGCCATTGACAAAGTCCACGTGTAGTGGACGAAACGCGTCAACGTTCTGGTCATCCACTCAGTGGGGGACCCACAGCCACCAGCACCCACCACCCCTATGTTTCTAGGAAGTGATTCAGGACAGCTCTGAGCGGTCACATGACCGCGGGATAACCACTCCACTTTTCCTCCAGTCCGCTCGGACTCCAACTCTGTGAAGGCCGGCAGTATTTACTCCACGTGGGGCCGCCTGGAGAGGGCCGTCACCCCTAACCTGCACGGATGACATCCTCGGCAAGGACTGCAGTGCATGACTAGGATGGGTGAGCTTGTTCCACTTCTCCCCCTCCCCACGATCACCAGTCCTTATGCTGATCTACTTGCCTTCCATAGCCAGCATAGCCAGCTAAGTACTCAGCACACGGACTCCAGCAGACCTCATATGTCTGCACACACTCAGAGACTTCCTGCCCCGTACTGTCCGTACCGGTGTGCTCACTGTACTTAAGGACCGGAGGTCCTTGATCTACCCCTACCCTGACACCTGGCCGCAGCCAGCTGAGCAAATTGCTCCACTTACGAGACTCCCTCCATCAACACTATCTGGCAGCAGCGGCACTCTCATATCAGAGTGGTATTGGGTTCATGGTCCCTTATCCTTTCAGGCTGTCACTTCACCTGAGCACTTCCCTCAGTATCCACAGGCCTATTATGTGCAGATACTCCCCACATTGAAGTGTTATCATTGCCCTTGATTCATGTTCTATTGGCTTATAACTGATTCAGTCAGTGTGTATGCATGAATAGCCTTTGGTGGATGAATGTGCTTGTCAGCCGGCTAGCTTGGTCCCCCTTTTTGTAGCATTGACAACGTTGCCAATTTTTAGATTTTTGTGTTCACAGTGATTGTTGTTATTGCTTACCAATTTTTTGTATGCTATACTTTATACTAATAAAACTACCTTATTTAAACTACAGCCCAGTGTGTCCCCCAGATGGGTATCTATGTGTTCAAACACGATTGTTAGCAAATGTAGAGCCATTGAGGACTGTGATGTTACGGGCAGTGGAGGTGGGCAGCTGCAGCCAGGAGGGCTGGCATGGCCTGAAGAGGACTGACTGAGATCAGTAGTCCACCAAAAGGGCAGCTAGCACTAGGACTTTACATTGCTACACCAAAAGAGGCCTGCAGTTCCTGCCTGTAATAAGGCATTCTGCTAAGGCCTGGCTGAAGCCAGATTCAGGCCTAAATCCGTGCTAGCTGCTCCTTGGGAGGAAGAGTTGTGCAGGAGGAAGAGAGAGCGTTATAGTCTGCAAGCAATTTTGCGCTGGAGGAGACTGAGGAAGTGTGTACAAAGAGTGTACATAGTTTATCCCAACCAAGTTGTTTCAATCTACTGGGCATCCCATAAATTCCCTACCCTGCCCAAGTTCAATTCCCCAATAAAAATACAAAAACAAGCACATGGTGTTACGTACCTGACGGTGGAGTCTGTCTTGTGCAGGGAACAACCGCTCTTGCGCACCCGATTTAAGTACCCCTGGTAGAATAGACAGAGGGCCAAGAGTGCGGGATGGCACAAGGGCTGGATGGTCACTGATGATGTAGTGAAGCTCCAGGAAGACGTGCAGGGAGAAGAGTGGTCGTGCAGGCAGGGTCGGCAACGGGCAGGCAGGAAGGTACAAAGGATCAGGCAGGCGGGTAGTCAAGTCCAGGCAAAGGTTCGTTCAACGGGCGGGCAGCAAAGGTACAGAGGAGTAGACAAGCGGATGGTCGTGGATAGCCGGGGTCGGTGCAGGTAGCGAACAACAGGTCAAGGCAAGCCGGGTCAAACAGGAAGCAGATAAACACAGGAACAGGTGGAGGAGCTGTGGCTCACAGGTCATGGACGCTGTAGAACGAGCAGCACCCATTGCAGGAGTCTCTGGGTTTAAATAGGTGCCGTTTGGCGCCGTTTCCGGTGCGTGTGCGCGCACGGCGCGCGCACCACCGCGGAAACGGCCAGAATTACTGGCAAACATGTCATTTCTCTAACATTGCCCCCCCCCAAGGGGCAGCCTCCGGATGCCTTACCGAGTGTCACCATCCTGGTGATTTCGTTTGAAGGCCTGAATCAGTCCGGGGGCATGGATGTTCCTTTCGGGTTCCCACGAGTTCTCTTCTGGGCCGAAACCCTTCCACTTGATCAGATATTGGGTCACTCCAGCTCTCCGGCGGCTTTTTAAAATTGCTTCCACCTCAAACTCCTCCTCTCCGTTGACTAGGATGGGACCCGGTGGTCCTACTTTTCGGCCCGAGAAGGAATGGAGGACCACGGGTTTTAGTAGGGAAACGTGGAAAACCGGGTGGATCCCCAGGGATGGTGGAAGGTCAAGTTCAAATGCCACCCGGTTAATCTGTCTTCTCACAGGAAAAGGCCCCAGAAACCTCGGGCCCAATTTCTTCGAGGGGCATGCAAGTTTCAAATTCTTGGTTGATAACCACACGTGATTGCCGGGTTGAAGCTCCATCTCCCCCCGTCTCCTCTTGTCATAGGCCTCCTTGCTAGCCTCCTGGGATTTGGTTAATGTCTCCTGAAGGAGACGGCAGTTGGAGTGAAGGAAGTTGGTGACATCCTGTGCTGCTGGGACGGAACACTCCGGATTCAAGTCGGGCAGAAATGTGGGGTGGTAGCCATAATTGGCCCAAAATGGGGACTGCTGGGTGGCCGAATGGGTAGAATTATTGTAGGCAAACTCGGCCACAGGCAGCAGTGCAACCCAATCATCTTGGGAAAAGGACGAGAAACATCGTAAGTATTGTTCCAGCGTCTGGTTTGTCCTTTCTGTTTGTCCGTTGGTCTGTGGATGGTACGCTGAGGAGAATGCCAGTTCGAACCCTAGTCCAGCACACAAGGCTCTCCAAAATTTTGATGTTAACTGGACCCCTCGATCCGACACAATGTTGTTGGGCACTCCATGCAGTCGGACGACTTTCTTTATAAATGTACGGGCCGTTTCGGCCGCTGAAGGGGTCCCCTTCATAGGGATAAAATGAGCCATTTTCGTCATCCGGTCCACTATGACAAAAATTGTCGTAAAACCTTCTGACGGAGGGAGTTCCACGATAAAGTCTATCGCC
This sequence comes from Glandirana rugosa, assembly GCA_018402905.1. Taxonomy (NCBI): domain Eukaryota; kingdom Metazoa; phylum Chordata; class Amphibia; order Anura; family Ranidae; genus Glandirana; species Glandirana rugosa. Next base: position 11,442 of record BLSH010131460.1, on the reverse strand, counting down.
AGTTGCGACCACGGGCGTTCAGGTATGGGAAGGGGGTTCAACAGACCCCAGGCTTTAGCTCTGTCTGTTTTGTTCCTGGCACAGACGGGACAGGCTCCAACATATTTTTTACAGTCCTCCCAAATGTTGGGCCACCAGAATGACCGTGAGACGAGCTCAGCGGTCTTTTGGGTACCAAAATGTCCTGCCAGTTTATGGTCGTGGCAACGACCCAAGACTCTAAGCCGCAGGCTTGCCGGGATGAACATTCTCCGCCCAAGCCACCATAGACCATCCCTTTCGGACAATCGGGTGTCTCGATCAGTGTCGTCTAAGACCCGGCGAAGTTGGGAGAGAAAGTCCTCATCTGTCAGCAGAAAATTCAGTGCAGGAAGTATAGTATCCGGTGGAGCAGTATTGCCTGGGTCTGTGAACATTCGGGAGAGAGCGTCGGGCTTGCTATTCTTGGATCCGTGACGGGACGTAAGGTGAAAATGAAACCTGGAAAAGAATAGCGCCCAGCGGGCTTGCCTGGGCCTCAGTCTCTTTGCCGTTCGGAGATATTCCAGGTTTTTATGGTCCGTGAATATCAGAATAGGGTGAAAGGCCCCTTTCAACAAGTAGTGCCACTCCTCTAATGCGGACTTAATGGCCAGTAGCTCCCGGTCTCCCACGTCGTAGTTCCGCTCCGGTGCGGTCAGCTTCCTAGAAAAGAATGCCACTGGGTGGAGCAGGGCCTTGACACCCTGGCGCTGGGACAGGATAGCCCCTACTGCGGTCTCAGATGCGTCCACCTCCAGGACGTATGGTAAAGCTGGATCCGGGTGCTTCAGAATAGGGGCAGACGTGAAGAGGGACTTGAGTTTCTGGAAGGCGGCTTGAGCTTCAGAGGACCACTGGAACCGGATATTTTGTTTTGTTAAACGTGTGATGGGCTCCACGATGGCGGAAAATTCTTTAATAAATATTCTGTAGAAGTTCGCGGAGCCCACAAATCTCTGTACCCCTTTTCGATCAGTAGGTGCAGGCCATTCCAAGATGGTGGAAACCTTCTGAGGGTCCATGTGGATGCCGGTCGTAGAAATGATCAGCCCCAGGAAATGCATACTGGGCTGTTCAAATGAACATTTCTCCGCTTTAGAGTATAAGCCATGCTGCCGTAGACGCCTTGGTGACGTGCCTGCGGTGTTCCTCCAAGGAATTGGAAAAGACCAGGATGTCATCTAAGTAGATTATAACAAAAAGATCCAGGAAGTCTCGAAACACGTCGTTGACAAAATGTTGGAAGGTTGCGGGGGCATTACACAGGCCGAAGGGCATCACCAAGTACTCGTCATGCCCGAACCTAGTACGGAATGCAGTCTTCCACTCATCTCCTTCCCGGATCAGAATAAGATTATATGCCCCCCGTAAATCGAGCTTGGTGAAAACAGTTGCTGACCCCAGCCGCTGCAAAAGTTCTGGAACCAAAGGTAGCGGGTACCGGTTCTTGATGGTTACCCGGTTGAGCTCCCTATAATCTATGCACGGCCAGAGTGAGTGGTCTTTTTTCTCCACGAAGAAGATGCCAGCTCCGGCCGGGGATGTAGAAGGCCTGATGAATCCCTTCTTGGTGTTCTCCTCCAAGTAGGATTCAAGAGCCACCAATTCAGGTTCGGAGAGAGGGTAGATCCTCCCGAACGGCACTTCTGCCCCGGGCAGCAGTTCAATGGGGCAATCGTAGGGCCTGTGCGGCGGAAGTTTGTCTGCCCCCTTCTTACTAAAGACATCTAAGAACGTATGGTAGGCCAGTGGAAGAAGAGCCCGAACATCCGGTTCGGTGTCGGCCTCCAGGCTGAGGAGGGTTGGAACAGTCCCATCCCCAGGACTCAGACAGTACTGACGGCAATATGGAGATAGGAACCGGACGGTTCCAGTGGCCCAGTCGATGCTGGGGTTGTGGGCCTGGAGCCAGGGCAATCCCAGGATGATAGGACAGAGCGGGGAGGCAATGGCATCCAGCTGCAGATGTTCCTTGTGACCATCCAGGGTGCAGGTAAGCAGAGGGATCGTCTCATGCGTGACGGTTCCGGATTTGATGTGTGATCCGTCGGCCAGGCGGATCACCAGTTTGTGGGCCTTGGGTTGCAGGGGAATGTGGTGCTGTGCCGCAAAATCCAGATCAACAAAACAGCTGCATGCGCCGGAATCAAGGCTTGCCGGCACCGTGATAATCCCTCCGAGAAGCTGCAGAGACAAAAAAAGGGTGAGATGGGCACGGGCGTTAACCGGTACATCAGAGACAGTGGACAAGCACTTACCTCGCTTCGCGGGGCATGTCCGAACCATGTGACCAGGTTCTCCACAATAAAGACACAGGTTCAACTGGAACCGGCGTTGTCTTTCCTCGCTGGTGAGTGATGGTCGAAGCAACCCGATCTGCATGGGCTCAGAGGAGTCCGGAGGAGAGAAGGAGGAGGTCGTTGGCCGGAAGGCCGGCAGATTCGGGTAACTGGGCACCCGGGGGAGCATCCAGGTGGGACGCAATTGTCCCGAGGACCTCTCGGCACGACGCTCTCTGATGCACCGGTCGATGGAGATGGCCAAGGTGACCAGCTCCTCCAGGGTCTTAGGGATCCTCACTCGGGCCAACTCATCCTTTACTGCCTCCGACAGCCCCATGCGAAACTGGAACATAAGTGCCGCGCTGCCCCAGGCGGTATCTGAACTCCAGCGCCGAAACTCGGCGGCATAATCCTCCACTGGGCGGCGGCCCTGCTGGAGGTTGTGCAGGGTGGGGGTCATCATAAAGCTGCGCCATGGCCAGGAAAAAGGCTGCAGCAGAAGCAACTTCGGGGGCATTCTGCTCCCACAGTCTGAGAGCCCAGGCTTGGGGTTCACCCTGCAACAGGGAGATCACGAATCCGACCTTGGTGCTCACTAACGAAAATGTCCATGACTGAAGACCCAGATATAGGTCGCAGGCGCTCCGGAAGACCCGAAACTTGCATCGGTCCCCGGAGAATTTTTCCGGCAGCGGGACCTTGGGCTACGAGGGCAGGGCCACTATGGTTCGGGCAGCTGCTGGACCGGATGCTGGGAAAGTAGACAATTCCTGTACTCGCTCTTCTAACCGGGTATATCCCTCTTGCAGGTTCTTGATGGCCTGGGTGAGGCCAGCCAGATGGGCGCACAAGTCGTCCATAGCGGAGCGTGTTCCCTGCGCAGACTCAGTCATGGCTGCTCGTTTCTGTTACGTACCTGACGGTGGAGTCTGTCTTGTGCAGGGAACAACCGCTCTTGCGCACCCGATTCAAGGACCCCTGGTAGAATAGACAGAGGGCCAAGAGTGCGGGATGGCACGAGGGCTGGATGGTCACTGATGATGTAGTGAAGCTCCAGGAAGACGTGCAGGTAGAAGAGTGGTCGTGCAGGCAGGGTTGGCAACGGGCAGGCAGGAAGGTACAAAGGATCAGGCAGGCGGGTAGTCAAGTCCAGGCAAAGGTTCGTTCAACGGGCGGTCAGCAAAGGTACAGAGGAGTAGACAAGCGGATGGTCGTGGATAGCCGGGGTCGGTGCAGGTAGCGAACAACAGGTCAAGGCAAGCCGGGTCAAACAGGAAGCAGATAAACACAGGAACAGGTGGAGGAGCTGTGGCTCACAGGTCACGGACGCTGTAGAATGAGCAGCACCCATTGCAGGAGTCTCTGGGTTTAAATAGGCGCCGTTTCTGGGGCGTGCGCAAACGCGCACGGCGCACACCACCGCGGAAACGGCCAGAATTACTGGCAAACATGTAATTTCTCTAACACATGGACTGTTCATTGTCTCTATGGTGAATGCCGGGCTGGGCAGGATGACAGGTGGACCACAACATCCAGCAGCCCCTATGGGGGTACCACTACAACTATTAAAAAAAAAAAACTCTCCCCCCTGTAGCTACCTGTTGGGCTATACTTCCACTGTCTGACAGAACTCAATCGGTCTGACAATTCTGGCTTCTTTCAGTGCTGTGTGCACAGAGAGCGTTCCAGCACTCATAACACCGTCGCCGCACTGCATGTAACATGTAGCTGCACTAGGGCATCCTTCAAGTCTAGGTACCCATTGCTGATGCCGCCCTCTTCCTCCCCCCAGGGTACACCACTAAAAAGCGGTACCCTCTTCACCCGCACACTCTCTCATCTGCTATTCAGCATAGAGGAAGCACCTACTGCTGCTGCTTCTGCTTGCAAAGAACAACGTGGAACTTCTGTCTGTTACCACTGCCCATCTACAGTGATCTGTCATCTCTGGTTGTCAACCCTGACTTTCATTAGCACCAGCTGCCTGGGTGTGTGAAAACTTGAGACCTTGCCTCACACTTTGGGTCTAGTTTAAAACTTGAGACCTTGCCTCACACTTTGGGTCTAGTTGTATTACTCCTATGCAGATGCAACGTGTCTCTACATAGACACAGAGTAGGTAGTCCTGCTGTTACAGCTGACCCCAGGCCACACTCTGCTACCAGTTTTGAGGGCTTCTACTTGGTAACCTCTAAGGTCACTGTTGCCTGCAATCAGGGGTTGGCTTGTGAAGTTTTTGGATGGGGGGTGCCAGGCCCCGCCCTTCTTTTGACCCCTCCTACTTCTCATAAGCTCCATCCCATATAGAATCCACCCACTCCGTCCTCTGTATTCCACATATTGTGTCAGGAGTACACAGTTCAGCATCACAGGACACAGTATACAGCTCAGCATCAAAGGGCACAGTATACAGGTCAGCAACACAGGACACAGTATACAGCTCAGCATCACATGTGGGGTATATAGCAGCCAGTATCACAGGACACAGTATACAGCCCGAGCATCACAGGTAGGGGTAGATAGCAGCCAGTATCACAGGTGGGGTAAATTGCAGCCAGTATCACAGGTGGGGTAAATTGCAGCCAATAACACAGGTAGAGGTAAATTGCAGCCAATAACACAGGTGGGGGTAAACTGCAGCCAATAACACAGGTGGTGGTAAATTGCAGCCAATATCACAGGTGGGGTACATTGCAGCCAATATCACAGGTGGGGGTAAATTACAGCCAATATCACAGGTGGGGGTAAATTGCAGCCAATATAACAGGTGGGGGTACATTGCAGCCAATGTCACAGGTGGGGTAAGGTTGGTTACAGCCTAGAAAGCCACTAAATGTAATGAGGGGCACAACAACATAAGACAGGGTCCCAACCAGTGGCGGCCAGTCCATCAGGGTGCCTCCCCCTCTCTCCTGTCACCCCTCTATGCTATGGATAGATTCATGCATAGCATGAATCTATCCATGGCCATCCGTGACCAGCCCCCCCCCCATTCATGCGGCAGGCCCCTTTGTGGTGCCAGCCGCATGAATTACTGCGGAGGGGGCTGTCCATGAAGCATCTCATTAGAGCCGTAGGCTCTAGTTGGCTTCATTAAAGTGTAGCTTGTGGCTTGCAGCTGATATCACAGGTGGGGGTAAATTGCAGCCAATATCACAGGTGGGGGTAAATTGCAGCCAATATCACAGGTGGGGGTAAATTGCAGCCAATATCACAGGTGGGGGTACATTGCAGACAATAAATATCACAGGTGGGGGTACATTGCAGCCAATATCACAGGTGGGGTAAATTGCAGACACCCCCCCCCCCCGAAGTCGGGACTAAGTCCTGCACTTACCCCATCTAGCAGTAGGCTGGCAGTGTGAAGAGCCCGCAAGCAGATAGTGTGCTGGCAGTGTGCAGAGCCCGCGAGAAGATAGTGTACTAGCAGGGTGCAGAGCCTGCGAGCATATAGTGTACTGGCAGGGTGCAGAGCCCGCGAGCGGAAAGCGTGCTCTCCATGCTCCGGCGGCATCCTTCTTCTCCTCCGAGATAGACGTCCAATAGGATCGCCTGTCTTCTCCGCCAATCAAGAAACCGGTAACATACCGGCGCTTCCTGATTGGCTGAGAGCGGTTCCCAGTTAGGAAGGCAAATGTTCACTTTTCCATATAATTCTTTCACTCATATAATCTGATCACATTTATGATTATTTCTTTCACTCAATTGTTTAAGCGAAACTGTTTTGATTATTTATTATGTTATTAAGGGGGCGCCTGTGGGTCAGTTCCTTAGGGCCAGAAGGATTTGCAGCAACATGGCTGACTTTGGTTCAGCCTCTGATGAGATGGCCCAGAGATTCACAGAAAGGGGGTATTCGGAATCTGTTGTGGGGCGGGCTCGCTTCATAGCAGAAAGTACCTCTAGAGATAGACTTCTTTTGGAGGATCAGGATCGTAGAAATAGAAGGAGGGGTGTAACACGATCAAAAAACTGTAATTCCAAAACCCCTGTCCTACCTATCTTCTCTACCCCTTTTAGTCTGGAGTTTTACCAGATTAGAGACTTTATTAGTATTTACACTAGTCTAATATACTCACTTTCTTAATATACCTTTTCACTTGTAAACGGAAGGATTGACCCTTGGCGAGAGTCGGTTAGTCCTTCGCGGCCATACAATGGCCAAAGAACTAACCGCCTCTTCTGTCCGCTAGGATAACCTGCAGATAGAGCCTCCTCTTCTTCCTACGGCGGCCTCGTACCTCTCGTGCGAAAGGCGAGCGCCCGAGACGTGGGACGGTCATGTGATATACGAGCGTCCGAGACGTGGGACGATCATGTGATAGAAGAGCGCCCGAGACGTGTGACGGTCGTGTGATAGACGAACGCCCGAGAAGTGTGACGGT
>BLSH010131459.1:125355-136164 GCA_018402905.1 Glandirana rugosa | reverse complement strand
TATTTTCCCTATCCCCATTTATTTGTAGGGCACTTGCCCTAGTTTGAAGATGATTTTAGAACAGTTATATGGCTTCTACCATTAATTAATACTTTTCAGACACAGTTTGAAGATGATCCACATTCACCTCCATTTTTGCTTTTTTTATGTTTTTATTTTTTTAAAAATATTTACAGTTATTTCCCTGTCCCCATTTTTTTGTAGGGCACTTGCCCTACCCTTACCCCCATTTTACTTCCTTTTGCAGCCCTCTAGGGCTTTCCAGGACTTTGTTACAGCCATTTTTGTGCATAAAAGTTCGGGTCCCCATTGATTTCAATGGGGTTCGTTGTCCGTGCGATCGTTCGGGTTCCGTCCGGACCCGGACCCGGACTTTGTCCCGAAGTTCGGACGGACCAGCAGAACCCGAACTTCCAGAGGTTCGCTCAACTCTAGCAGTGAGCTATGTTTTTTGGCACATTTGGAAGGAACAAATAATCTGCTTTGTCTCTCTTACTTTTTCAGGTACTGAGCACCGAGAGGTGGAGCAGGCAGAGCAGATGACCAGGCCAGATGGAAGGAGGCAGACCAGAAGAGATTCTGAGGAAAATGCGGTTGATTTCTGAATTGGAGTGGACTTTTCATCTGAGCATTTCCTTATGGCCAATAGGACAAGAGACATTCATCTGGGAACTTTCCTTCCACAAACTGCCAAGACGTTGTTAACCCTGCTCAAAGGAATATTGGAGCCTTCCAGGGACAAAAAAAAGTCTGATCGCCCAGAAGATACGGGGGTCGAAAGGGAATTTTTTCCTCCTATTACGGGGAGGGGGGTTATTTCGCCCTTTCCTGGAAAGAAAGGCTTTAAGAGATGTTGAATTTTCCTATATTATGCTATAAAGTCAAGAGGTGGTATGTGTTGCCATGGCCAAGTTTTAGTGACTATGTCATAATATGGAGTTAGATTTGAAGGAAAGTCAGGCTTCCCCCTCCATTGATATGTAAATAGAGCAGTTGGACTGCTAGGTAGGAAGTTCTCTGCAGGAAGTGTATATACAGGAAGTTGGTGGGAGGGGCTGGAGGTTCTTTGGAAAGCCACATGGGAGCAGACAATGTAGTTGTGTTTGGGAAGATGGAGAAGCAAGACATGGCTGCCATGTGCTGGAGAACTTTGGATATGTTTTGATTTGGACTGAGCAAAGAAGGACGTTACATCTTGACCCCTAAGTTGAGTAACTCATTTAGTTTACTTATTATGCATGTTGCAGGCAGATTTTTGTAAGCTATGTGTTATTGTGTATCCTATAGTTTGTATGAGCAAATTTTCTGTTTAGTAAAAGCATTGATACACCACAGAATTCTAAACTTCCTTGATTTTACCGCAAGAATCTTAATAGATAAACGCAAAGCAAAATATAGGGCTGGATGAGTGGGCACTTGATCACAGTTCCTCCAGCATAGAGCAGATTTCCTGAGAGATATATGGTGCATTTTGGTAGGTGTATAATACCACCTTGCAAGCAGTTTATAGTTTGTCTCGGCCGTCTTTGAAGAGATGGAGGAGGTGTGGGTGAGAGCCAGCATTTTGTCTTTTTGAGTATCTGCTAATGAGGTGCCTAGTTCAGCTTCCCAGCGGTCAAGGTATTCCGGGTAGTTAGGATATTGCAGAGAGGTGAGAGCCGAGGTTCCTTTGGGAGGAAGATGGCCTCGGTGGCTGTCAGCTCCCGGGCAGTTCTTAATGTGGTAGAGAAGGAATGAACTGTTTAAGCTGTATCTCCATCGTTCCATGAAAATGGTCGATCTTGAACCAACAATAGATTGTAAAGATTTAAGAGAGTTGGTTTGAAGGACGTGGTGTAGGCAGAGACAGCCTTCAGGGGACCATGCAGTAAATCTCTTATCCAGTTTGCCCGGGAGGAAGTAGTCTTGATTCGTTAAAGGCATAAGGGGGAATTATAAGACCAGGAAAGTTTCATATGTAGCGTATCCCATGAGGATAACGATGAGATCGTCAAGGGGGAGGTTAAGGGTGAGAGAGATCTGTACCTGGGAGGGATCCAAGGAATGCCATCCAATGCTGTGCTACTCAGCTCATGTTCTAGTCTGACCCATAATTTACTATCTCTCTGGTATTTCCAATCTGAAACTCTACACAAAACAATTGCATAATAATACATTTTCAAGTCTGGTAGAGCCAGACCTCCAGACCTCTTAGAGTGAAAGAGAGTGGCTCTGGAGATTCTGAGGCGTCTGCCCCCCCAAATGAAGTAGGAGATCATGGTTTGGAGTGTTGTGAAGAAACCAGGTGGAATCCCCATTGGTATCATCTGGAATAAAAAAAGAATACGGGGAAGAATATTCATCTTAATCACTGCTATCCTCCCCAGCCAGGAGTGGGAAAGGTAGGACCAGGATCTAAGATCTTTTTTAATGGTGTTCAGCAGGGGGATGTAATTACATCTGAACAGGGACTGAAGGTGAGGGGTCAAATGGATGCCCAGGTATTTTAGGGTTGCCGACTGCCAGCGGAACGGTAGGTTTGGTTTTAGCGATGAGACCACTGAACTGGGGACATTAATGTTTAGGATTTCCGATTTAGTCATGTTAATTTTAAAATTGGACAAAGATTGAAATTCTTGTAGAGCGGACATGAGGTTGGGAAGAGAGATGAGAGGTTGTTGAATATAGAAGAGAATGTCATCTGCATAAGCCGCATATTTATGTGATTTGTGGCCTACCGTTATCCCATGAATGTTGAGGTTGTTTCTGATAGATGCTAAGAATGGTTCTAAGGATATGGCAAACAGCAGGGGCGACAGTGGGAACTCCTGCCTAGTACCGTTCCCCAGTGTAAAGAGCTTGCTCAGTACCCCTTCACCCTGACCCGCGCCGTCGGGTGGGAGTACATTGCGAATATCCTGTCCAACATCCGGGGCCGAGTCCAAAGTGTTGTAGGGTCAAGTGAAGATAGGCCCAGTCCACCCTATCGAACACCTTTTCGGGATCGGTAGATAAGAGTAGGGTGGGCTGGGCACGCCTACGGGCAAAGTGGATCAAGGAGAGAGTACGCAAAGCGTTATCCCTGGCTTCCCTTCCTGGTATAAATCCTCGGTCCGCCAAGACCCCTTTAGGTAAAAGAGGGAGCAATCTATTGGCCATTACCTTGTCTAGAAGCTTCATATCTACATTTAATAATGAGATGGGGCAATAGCTCCCACAGTTCGTGGGATCTTTGTTAGGTTTGGGCAGTACTGTGATGTGTGCCGTGAGTGATTCCGGACGGAGGGCTGAGGATGCAGAAATGGAATTGGCATAATTAGTTAATCTAGGCAGTAAAACCTCACTGAACTTTTTATAATAGGAGGCGGTAAACCCGTCTGGGCCAGGGGCTTTGCCCGATGGCATTGATTTCAAGGCTAGCTGGAATTCTTCCAGTTTAAAATCTGATTCAAGAGCTTTAAGGACCTCAGAAGGTAGTTTTGGTGTCTGTGAGTTGCCGAGAAAGTCGAGAATTTTATTGTCTATTCCCGGGGGGAGATGACCCAAGTCACCCTTCACATTATACAGATCTGAGTAAAAGTCTCTAAAAGCCTCTGCGATTTGTCGTGAGTTGTTCGCTATTCCCCCGCCGGGAAGTTTAATTTTAGATATAAAATTTGCAGTTTTCTTGGCATGAAGGGAGCGTGCGAGTTGTTTGCCAGGCTTATTACCCCACTCATGTATTTTTTGGGCCACCGAGTAATATTTCCTGTTCATATCAGCTTATAGAAGATTTCTAAGTTCTTCTCGTTGTAAAGTGAGTGCCGCTAGGTGTGATGCATGTAGGGACAGTTTGTGTTGTCGTTCTAGGTCAGTGACCTGTTTCAGCTTGTTGTTGTTGTTGTCAGTGTTGTGTTCCCTTTTTTTCCTAGCCCCCTATTTTATGAGCACTCCTCTAATAGTGGCTTTATGAGCTTCCCAAACCAATGATTGGGGGGTTCCCTGTTTGAAATTTTCTTTGAAAAATAGCTCTATCTTTTTAGAAATAAGGGCTGTATCCACTGGATTGGATAACAATGATTCGTTTCCAATTGTTCGTGTGCATTGGGAGGGAGGGGAGAAACAGCCGGGCTGTCACTGGGGCATGATCAGATAGGGTTGCTGTGCCTATAGAGGCCGTGCGTAATAGTGGAAGGTGAAAATGGTCTATAAAGATATTATCTATTCGGGAGTAAGCATTATGAGTTTCAGAAAAATATGAATAGTCTCTTTCTTTAGGGTGGAGTAATCACCAGACATCCATGAGTTGGGAGTCGTGGAGTCTTTTTTTGATATAAGATAGGTGTTTAACCACTTCACCTCCGGAAGAATTTCCCAGTTTAGAACCAGAGCACTTTTTGCGATTTGGCACTGCGTCGCTTTAACTGATAATTGCGCGGTCGTGCGGCATTGTACCCAAACAAAATTTGCGTCCTTTTTTTCCCACAAATAGAGCTTTCTTTTGGTGGTATTTGATCACCTCTGTGTTATTTCTGATCACCGCTATAAACGAAAGAAGAGCGTCAATTTTTAAAAAAAAAAAAAAATTTCTTACTTTTTGCTAAAATTCAAATCCAAAAAAAAAAAATAAAAAGACATTTTTTTCACCAGCTTTGGCCGATTTATATTCTTCCTCATATTTGTGATTAAAAAAACCCGCAATCAGCGTTTATTGATTGGTTTGCGCAAAAAATGGCCGCGTTTACGGATGGTGAGAATACATTTCTGGGGTTTTTATTTTTTACTAGTAATGGCGGCGATCTGCGATTTTTAGCGGTACTGCGATATTGCAGCGGACATGTCAGACATTTTTGACACTTTTTTGGGACCAATGATATTTATTCAGCGATCAGAAATTTAAATGTCCACTGATTACTGTATAAATGTCATTGGCAGTGAATGGGGTTAACCTGCAGGGGGAGATCTAGGGGTTAAGTGTGTTCCCTGGGTGTGTTCTTACTGTGGGGGGGGGTTGGGCTACCATGGGCATGAGAGATCTAACTAATCCCAGTGACAGGGATCAGTAGATCTCCCATGCCCGCACTGTCAGAATGGGGAACCGCCGTGTTTACATCGGTGGTTCCCCATTCTTTGCCTGTGGCCGCTCATCGCGGCTCGCCGGCGGACATCGGGTCCGCCCGAGCCTCGGGCACACTCCTCAGGTGCGCTCCCTAGCTGCCATTCGCAGATCGCCGCCTTTTTACGGTGATTCGCGGCCAGCGTCCACACTGCCGCCGTAAGTATGCGGTAGGCAGTGTGGAACTAGTTAAAGGGTATCGAGGACCTGCCCGACGAAGTGTCAATAATGGGATCAAGGAGCATATTAATATCTCCAGCTAGTATGGTCAATCCCTCTGCAAAGTCGGCTAGCCTCGTCAATACCTGGGATAGAAAGGCAGGTTATAATTCACAAAGGAAACATCTCTCAGACAGCAAGGTGGTGCTGTAGAGCTGAACTTTTGGCGCGAAAATTCAAGGAAGAGGAAGAGTGTGAGCAGCGTGTGTGGGGAGCTCCAGGACCAGACCCGACCCGATCCCCCCCACTGAAACCGGGCGAGGCGGCGGCAGCAGAGGCGGCTAAAGCAGGGACGGGGCTACGGTCCGGCACCCGTCCTAACCCCTAAAGAGGAAGGGGCGGCTGGGAGCAGTGTTACATACGATCACACATGATCAGGCAGAGGGCACTCCCCCACACCCCCCTCCACCCGTGACCGAAGGAGGAGGCGGGGACCGGGAGAAGCAGTGGGGAACGACAGAGGACTTTACCCCCAAGAAGCGGACAGAGGAGGGGGGCGGTGGAAGACTGAAGGAGAGGCAGCGGAGAGGAGAGGCAGAGGCAGCGGTGAGTGCAGATCGCACTGTGTGACAACCCGACAGGCTTTGACAGAGCCAGGAGGGGGGGGCTAAAGGCAGAGACTGACGAGCTGCAGTGTCAGATTACAGAGGCTAAGTAGAGAGACACAACTGCTAATAAAAGACTGACTGTGTGAGACCAGTGTATTGTGAGTACCTGAGTGTTGGGAGTACCTGTGTATAAGGAGTACCTGAGTATTGGGAGTACCTGTGTACAAGGAGTAACTGAGTATTGGGAGTACCTGTGTATAAGGAGTACCTGAGTATTGGGAGTACCTGTGTACAAGGAGTACCTGAGTATTGGGAGTACTGTGTACAAGGAGTACCTGAGTATTGGGAGTACCTGTGCATAAGGAGTACCCGAGTGTTGGGAGTACCTGTGTATAAGGAGTACCTGAGTATTGGGAGTACCTGTGTACAAGGGGTACCTGTGTACAAGGAGTACCTGTGTACAAGGAGTACCTGAGTATTGGGAGTACCTGTGCATAAGGAGTACCTGAGTATTGGGAGTACCTGTGTATAAGGAGTACCTGAGCGTTGGGAGTACCTGAGTATTGGGAGTACCTGTGTATAAGGAGTACCCGAGTGTTGGGAGTACCTGAGTGTTGGGAGTACCTGTGTACAAGGGGTACCTGAGTATTGGGAGTACCTGTGTACAAGGAGTACCTGAGTGTTGGGAGTACCTGTGCGTAAGGAGTACTTGAATATTGGGAGTACCTGTGCATAAGGAGTACCTGTGCATAAGGAGTACCTGTGCATAAGGAGTACCTGTGTACAGGGAGTAGCAGTGTACAGGGAGTACCTGTGTACAGGGAGTACCTGTGTGTTGGGAGTACCTGTGTGTTGGGAGTACCTGTGTATTCGGAGTACCTGAGTGTTGGGAGTATAGTGAGTACCAGTGCATAGCGAGTATCAGGTGAGTGCCTGTGTATCGGGCGGGTACCTGAGTACTGCAATGTGAGTACTCGAGAATGGAGTGAGTACCAGAGAGTGGCGTGAGTACCCGAGTGCTGTGAGTAGCTACGTTCTGTGAGTATTAGAGGTAGGCAGCCAGCGGTTAGGTAATTGGATAGGACACAATTCCCAGTCCCCACTAAATCAATAGGTACGATGCCCGGCGGGTGTGGAGAAACGATTCGGTGTACATCTTGTCGCATGTATGCATTCCTTCATCATGAGATTGAGGGCGAATACTGCTGTACAAAATATAATAGCGTTGTTTCCCTGGAAGCCCAGGTTTTGAATCTAAGGAAGCAACTGTCAACACTGAGACGACTCTCCATACTTAAGGAGAGTTGGGATCGTACTCGGCAGGTGCCAGCAGGGGCCAGCACAGAGGCGGGTGGAGACATAGAGGTGCAGGCACCAGAACAGAGTAGTTGGGTGACAGTTAGGAAGGGTAGAAGGGAAAGAGTCAGGGAGGCTGATCCTGTGCTGGAGCATCCCAATAGGTACACCCCCATTGTGTGATACTGCGGAAACCAGCCAGGAATCAGCATCGATGGAGCAGAGTGGCGCCCCTAGCTGCCAGCAGAGTAATTCCTCCAGCGAGGGTGGAGATGAAGTCAGGCGAAAGGTAAGGCAGATTGTGGTGATGGGGGACTCAATTCTTAGAAACACAGAGAGGCCAATCTGTCACGAAGTAGACAATAAAGGAATGTTTTCCTGCGCCAAAAACCTCAAGAAAACAAATCTAAAATAAAATGAAATAAAAAAGCAGCCAGCACAATCACCGATGAACACAATGTAAACGTAAATACATAAAATGGTGCAGCGCTAGTAGATGCAGTTTAAAATAATCAAAAGTTGTAAATGTCCATAAGAATACAAATCCTGGTATTCATATAAATTCTAGAGATCCAGGGAGAAGAAGAATAGTAGGAAGCCGTCACCATCACCGCACACACTGTCTCTTACCCCCTAAGGTGGACCCTTATTACAGGGGTCATATGAGCATGATGAAAAAAACACTTTTCATTGGCAGCCCTCCACACTTCTAATAGATCCACTCCTCTCACTGGACCAGCTCAAAGCAACATATAAAAGAAAACAAACCACAGTCCATAGCGCAACATGTATAAGCTAGAATTTTAATAAGGTTTAAAACACATTACACTCACATGCTCATTCATGAAAGAAACGCCTTGAGACTAGAAGGAGAGCGGCCAACGCTCCCTTCACACTGGATGACTGTAGCGTCCTGGCTCGCTGTTCCGCCCGTACAAGTAGCTCCTCCCCTACCGGTTTCGTCACAAGATGACGTCGTCAGGGGCGTGGTTACGAACGGACAGAAAAAGGACAAACTTTATATGAATCCAGGGCAGAAGTGGGCGGCGTACCAATGACCGTTCGCCGACAACCAGCGAAACCGGAAGTGGGCGGCGTACCAAGGACCATTTACCGACAACCAGAAAACCGGAAGTCTGAGGCAATGGACCCCTTTCACAAGAGGTCCGCCGCCCACTTCCGCCCTGGATTCATATATAGTTCGTCCTTTTTCTGTCCGTTCGTAACCATGCCCCCTGACAACGTTAGGGGGTAAGAGACAGTGTGTGCAGTGATGGTGACGGCTTCCTACTATTCTTCTTCTCCCTGGATCTCTAGAATTTATATGAATACCAGGGTTTTTATTCTTATGGACATTTACAACTTTTGATTATTTTAAACTGCATCTACTAGTGCTGCACCATTTTATGTATAATCTGTCACAAAGACCTGAAGCACCGAACTGTAAACTGTTTATCGGGCGCTCGTGTTCGGGACATCACGGATCGGGTGGACAGATTGCTGGGAGGGGCTGGGGAAGACCCGGCTGTCATGGTACATGTTGGCACCAGCGACAAAGTTAGAGGTAGGTGGAGTGTCCTAAAAAAAGATTTCAGGGACCTAGGAGCAAAATTGAGGCTTAGGACCTCCAAGGTAGTATTCTCAGAAATACTACCGGTACCTCGAGCCACACCAGAGAGGCAGCGGGAGATTAGGGAAGTCAACAGGTGGCTGAGGAGCTGGTGTAGAAAGGAGGGTTTCGGGTTCCTGGAGAACTGGGCTGATTTCTCAATCGGTTACGAGCTGTATAGAAAGGATGGGCTGCACCTAAATGGGGAAGGTGCAGACCGGCTGGGAATAAGGATGGCCGAAAAGCTAGAGGGGCTTTTAAACTAGGCAGGGGGGGGGGGAAGGGTTCAGACTTAGTAATAGCCAGAGGGGAACAGAGTTCAGGGGGTAGTATTGGGGGTGGAGTGATAGGCCGAATAAGGAATTTAAACACGTGGAAAGTAGTGTAACAAGTCTTACATGCAAGCAAGGAATACCCAGCAAGGAAACAGTAGGCGTCCAGACAAAACTACGTTGCTTGTTCACTAATGCCAGGAGTCTGGCAGACAAGATGGGAGAACTAGAGCTGCTACTGTATGAGGAGGAATTCGATTTTGTGGGAATTTCTGAGACTTGGTTCAACAGCTCTCATGATTGGTTGGCTACCATTCAGTGGTATTCCCTGTACCGCAGGGATAGGGAGGGCAAAAAAGGGGGAGGGGTATTCCTGTATATAAAAAATGACATACAAATTAATGTGAGAGATGACATTACTAGTGGTTTTGGGGAGGAGGTTGAATCCTTATGGGTAGAGTTACAAAGGGAAGATACCAAGGGGAAAGTTATACTAGGAATATGCTATAGACTCCCTAATCAGATGGAGGAGGGGGAGGCGGACCTCCTATCACAATTTGGAATAGCGGCTAGGATGGGAAGTGTTATTATAATGGGGGATTTTAATTATCCAGATATTGACTGGGCGGAAGGTACTGCACGTTCAGCTAAGGCACGCCATTTCTTAAATGTCCCGCAGGACAATTTCATGGGTCAGATGGTAAATGTACCAACAAGAAAAAAAGCATTATTGGACCTTCTGATTACTAACAACACAGACCTGATCACAGACGTGGAAGTAAGGGGCAATCTAGGTAATAGCGATCACAGGTCAATCAGTTTTAGTATAAATTACACGTCTAGAAAACATAAGGGGAATACAAAGACACTGAATTTTAAAAGAGCCAACTTCCATAAACTACGCTCATTGCTGGAAGATGTTAACTGGGATAAAATTCTAGGAACAATGAATATGGAGGAAAAATGGGAGTGCTTCAAGAACACACTAAACAAACGTATCAGCCAGAGTATCCCAACAGGAAATAAATTTAAAAGAGCTAAGCAAAGACCAGGATGGCTTAATGCCGACATAAAGACACACATAAAAGCAAAAAAGAAGGCCTTTGAAAAATACAAGGCTTTTATATTTTTCATATCTTCAGATTTACATATCTATAAAACATGCAATAAGGAGTGCAAAGTTGCAATCAGAGCAGCTAAGATAGAACATGAAAGACACATAGCTGAGGAGAGTAAAAACAATCCAAGAAATTCTTTAAGTATATAAATGGTAAGAGAGGGGGGTCAGATCATATTGGCCCCATAAAGAATGATGAAGGTAATCTGGTTACAAATGATCGAGAAATGGCAAAGGTGTTAAACTAATTTTTCTCCTCAGTGTTCACAAAGGAAATGGGGGGCTCAATTATGCAGAACCACAATGCTGGTCCTCAAGACACGTCACAGGAAGTAACACCAAGACGTATTAACTCGGGGGGTAAAGGAAACACTTGTGACTCCTCTTTTTAATCAAATTGTGGAAACGGTAAAGAGCTAGTAAACATTGGTCTAATGGAAGTAGTAAGAAATACCCCGGTTATACTAGACTGGGGGGAGAGAATGGTAAATATATGAATTTCTTAAAGAACCTAACAAAAATGAGAGGAGTCGATACACAGAAAGTACAAGATAGAATCGACGAGACTAACGTTGAAACGTGAGGAATAACGTACAAAATATCTATACATTTAGACTTCTATACTTTTTATATTTTCGGAACATAAAAAGTTTCCGGAAGAAAAAACGAAAATA